>JAWDJE010000003.1:335694159-335914159 GCA_035047345.1 Bradypodion ventrale
TACACCCTGAGTTCTTTTTAACAACACCAGAGTGGGAGTTGCTTGAAAAGTTACAGAAGAATTCAATTGTCTATTTGAAACCAAATGAGACCAAAGTCCAAGATATATTGCACAACCAAAGTAGTCATCCACAACGTGAGGAATAACTTCCATATATAATATCTCAAGCACCCTAAAATGCAAATACTTGTATGTAAGATCATTGAGTGGATTCATGCTTCCAGTGCCCCTCCTAGACAAACACATTGAAACAAAGGTGGCAAGGGCCTTAACAGCAGCTTTCTGGCTCTTTCCAACTTGATTAGAACATAAGAACATAAGAACAGCCTTGCTGGAACAGGCCACAGCCCATCCAGTCCAGCATTCTGTCTCACACAGAGGCTCACCATTTCCTTCAGGGTATTATTCCCAAGCATATGCCTTCACCTGCTTAGGATTCCCTGGAAATGGCATTGAGAGATATCCTGCCTATCTCTCCAAACCGGAGGTTGTCCTTAGGTAGCCATAATTATAGCCATTGATACCCTTGTCCTCCATGAACTTGTCTAATCCTTTCTTAAAGCTGTCAAGACTGACAGCTGTCACCACTTCTTCTGGCAGGGAGTTCCATAGACCAGTAATCCTCTGGGTGAAAAAGTACTTTCTCTTATTTGTTTGAGAACTAGTACCCAAAAGTTTCATGGAGTGTCCCCTAGTTCTAGTGTTGTGCGATAGGGAAAACAGTTTTTCCTTATCTACCTTGTCCACACCGTGCATGATTTTATAAACTTCAATCAGGTCACCTCTTAGACGCCGTCGTTCAAGAGTGAAAAGGCCCAACCGTTGCAGCCTCAGATGGTAAGGAAGGTGTTCCAGTCCCCTAATCATTCTGGTTGCCCTCCTCTGTACTTTCTCCAACTCCATAATATCCTTCTGGAGGTATGGCGACCAGAACTGTACACAATATTCCAGATGGGGCCTCACCATAGATTTATAAAGAGGCAAAATGACACTTGCTGACTTATTTTCTATACCCTTCCTAATGATCCCTAACATTGAGTTTGCTTTTTTCACTGCTGAGGCACACTGGGTTGACACCTTCATTGAGCTGTCCACCAGGACACCAAGGTCCCTTTCCTGGTTTGTCGCAGAGAGTTCAGACCCCATCAGTTTATAAATGTAATTGGGGTTTTTTGCCCCAACATGCATCACTCTGCACTTACTGATGTTGAAGCTCATTTGCCACTGTTTTGCCCACTCCCCCAGTGTCAAGAGATCCCTCTGGAGCTCTTCACAATCTCTCACAGTTTTCACTACCCTGTATAATTTAGTGTCGTCAGCAAATTTGGCTACCTTGCTTTTTACTCCTACCTCTAGATCATTTATGAAGAGGTTGAAAAGCAGGGGTCCCAGTACTGACCCTTGGGGGACCCCACTCTTTACTTCCCTCCACTTGGAGAAGTGTCCATTTAGTGCTACCCTCTGTTTCCTGTCCCTTAGCCAGTTGCTGATCCAGGACAAGACCTGTCCCTTTATTCCATGACTGGTAAGTTTATTCAAGAGCCTTTGGTGTGGGACCTTGTCAAAAGCCTTCTGAAAGTCCAGATAAACAATGTCAACTGGATCCCCCTTATCCACATGCTTGTTGACACTCTCAAAAAATTCCAACAGATTAGTGAGGCATGATTTGCCCTTGCAAAAGCCATGTTGGCTCTCCTTTAGCAGCGCCTTCTCTTCTATGTAACTATTAATTCTATCTTTTAGGATGGTTTCCATCACTTTACCTGGGACACATGTCAAACTGACAGGCCGGTAATTTCCTGGATCACCCCTGGATCCTTTTTTGAAAATTGGTGTTACATTCGCTACCTTCCAGTCATCAGGCACAAAGCCTGATTTGAGGGAAAGATTATATATTTTGGCTAGGATATCAGCAATTTCATCTTTAAGTTCCCTGAGAACTCGTGGATGGATGCCATCTGGTCCTGGGGATTTGTTAGTGTTTAGCTTAACAAGACATGCAAGGACCTCCTCCCTGGTTATTTCTATCTTGCTTAATTCTTCGGTTTCCCTCCCTACGAAGATAGGCTCTGTTTTGGGCATGTGGTCTCTGTCTTCTTCAGTGAATACTGAAGCAAAGAATTCATTGAGTCTCTCTGCAATCTCTGTTTCCTCTTTAATAACCCCTTGCCTTCCATTGTCATCTAATGGTCCAATGGCCTTCCTAGTTGGGTTCTTACTTCTAATGTACTTAAAGAAGTCTTTGTTATTTCTCTGAGTATTTTTAGCTATACGCTCCTCAAAGTCTTGCTTTGCTTTCCTGATTGTTGCCTTGCATTTGTTCTGCCAGAATTTATGTTCCTGCCTGCTGTCCTCATTTGGACAAGCCTTCCATCTTCTAAATGAGCTTTTCTTGCTCTTGATCACTTCCCGAACAGCTCCTGTAAGCCACATTGGAGTCCTCTTGGACCTGGCAGTGCCCTTTTTCCTTTTGGGTATGCATTCCAATTGAGCCTCTGTTATTGTTTTTGTAAACAGCCTCCATGCCTCTTGGAGTGTTTGGACTCTCTCAATTTTCCCTTTCAGTTTCTTTTTTACTAGTTTCCTCATCTTTGGGAAATTTCCTTTTTGAAAATTTAAGGTCTCTGTGTTAGATTTTATCAGTGACTTGCGGTCTATGATCAAGTTAAACATAATTGAGTTGTGGTCACTGTTCCCTATTGGATCAGTCACATTAACATCTTGCACCAGATCCTGAGTATTACTCAGAATCAAGTCAAGGATTCTTGTACCTCTAGTTGGGTCTTCAACCATAATTCCCAAATCACACACCCTTCCTCTGGATTGCTTTATCTATTGGGATAAGCCAATAAATGGAGAAATACAGGGATTACAGCAACATTTCTGGGAACCTTTTCTGAATAGAAGTGTGTGAGAGTTAACCTTATAGGAGGACATTGGACAGGGATAAAGGATATTGCTGTGTAATACAGAACTAAATAAAGTGGAACTTTCATTTTAATGATATGTCCAACTAATTGCAGAAATTCTATCCTATAAGGCTTTGTTCTGGAATAAACTTGACTTTAGCCTCAGGACTAAATTCATTTTACATGAGAGCAAAGTCCAATATGTATTTGTCAACTGAACAGGTTTGACTTAGCCCTAACCTTAGAGTGTAACTCTTGACAATATTAATTTTGAAGCAAATAAATATTATTTGTTTTTCTTTCTTTCTTTGGATTTTAAGCAGTGGTTTCCAATAGAAGAGCTGTGTTCTTCAGTTGCAATAAAAATAACAGTTTTATGGTTCTATAAAAATTAGCATGTTTTATTTGACATAAATTATCATAGACTGCATTCCACTTCAGATGCTTTAATGTGTGTGGAGGGGATGAGTCAGATAATCATTTAGGTTTGTAGATTGTTGTTTAAAATACCCTTATTTATCATTGTTAAGACCATCACCACACTAATATCTTCTAAATTTCTATTATAATTCTCTCCTTTGCCCACCTCTCTCTCACACACATACTCAAAGCACATTTTGGAAATCAGCAGCAGAAGGAATCCAAAAGCCCCCCTTATACTTCCCTTTTTGTAGTATCAGCTTGCTGGATGTTTGATAATTTGGGATTCTACCTCAGATATCAGAGGGACTGTGGTGGCTTAGTGGTTATGATACTGAATTTGATGACTTCCATCTCTGTCCCAGCTGCTGCCAATCTAGCAGTTTGAAAGCAAGAAATTGCAAGTAGATAAATAGGTACCACTTCTGTGGGAAGGTAACCAGCGTTCCGTGAACTCTGGTGTCTAGTCATGCCTGCCAAATGTCCATAGAAAATGTCTGCAGACACAGAGAGCACTGGCTCTTTGGCTATAAAAAGAGATGAGCACTGAACCCTAGCGTCAGATATGACTGGCTTTCGAGCAAGGGTGACCTTTACCTTTATCTTACCTCAGATATCAAAATGTCTTGAGATGCTCCTGGAAAAAGGATTTGATCTCTTCACTGTTCTGACTGCTTCTAAGTGGAGCAGAAAGTGAAATCAACATGTAACTAACCCTTCTAAAAACCACTCATTTATTATTTTTGCTGGATGTGTTTGGCCATGATTAAAAATGTCCCTGTAATAGGTGGGGGGGGGGAATGATGTGGCGAGTCATCCTTGATATTGCTGCCGTGCTTATTGAATCTCTCCAGTGAGTAGGCTGTGTGACCTTTTGCAAAGATTTGTCAAAGTAGATGTGAAGGTGGAAGAGGCAGGAAAGAAAATGTGTTGAAAACACTGTTTTTCAGACTGAAAGATTCAAACTTCTCCTTTCCATTCCTCCACCACTAGGTTGTAAAAGACTAAATCTGTTGAAATTCTGCCTGTGATGTAGCAGACATAGTAATGTATGTCCCTGGTTACTCTCTCTCAGTATGGACCTCTTGAGCATTTGAACTGTGACTTCTTACCACCAAACTGCCATTCCAATTACTAATGAGTGTTTGTCCTCAAGTATAACATAATTTAAAAGGTTCATGGTGGCTTGGTGGTTAAGATGCTGAGCTTGATGACTCGAAGGTCAGCAGATCAGCAGTTTGAGACCTGAGTACTGTGCGACAGAGTGAGCTCCTGTTGTCTGTCCCAGCTCCTGCCAAACTAGCACATCGAAAGCAAGAAATTGCAAGTAGATAATTAGGTACCGCTTCGATGGGAAAGGTAACAGAATTCCATGTGCTTTGGCGTCTGCCAAATGAGCACTGCCCCGTAGAGTCAGACGTGACTGGATTTCGAGCAAGGAAACCTTTACCTTTATGACGTAATTTGAACAAAAATTAGAATGCAGTAAGGCAAATGAGGACCAATGGAACACCCTCAAGAGAGGTCACATCTCTCTGGAAAATGAAACTCCTTGAAGGTAGCCCCATCAAATGTATTTATCTGTAGATCTACTTATGTTCTCTAAGAATGAATTTGGGTGGATACATACCTATCAATTTAGAAGTAAACAAGTATCATCTACATTTAAGGTTATGGTTTGTACATACTCAAAAGTATTCCCTAAGTATACAACACTGTATTTCACTATATGTGAAAAGAAAGTGAAAAAAATACATAACCTATTTGCTGGCATATAAGACTCACTTCCCCACCTTAAAATACACTGGAAAAATGGAGTGGGTCTTGTACTGTATATAGTGGCCTGTAGTGGGCTATTTTGGTAATAACAAGGTGCATTTTATATTCCAGTGCGTCTTATATGCCGGCAAATACAGTATTTAGTCGCCCCTATCCAGCAGTGTCACAAAGACCTGTGAACATTTAGTAGAGTGTATAAAATGCAAAGAAGACCATTAATGTGGAGGGAATGGGTGTTGGAATAGAAAACTGACATGCTGAGGTCATTAACAACTTTAGGGCAAGTATTTTGAACAGAGTAACTATTGGAGATTGCTTTTATTTTTACATCCATACATGCTGCTGGTAGAAATTAAATTAAATTAAATTAAATTAAATTAAATTAAATTAAATTAAATTAAATTAAATTAAATTAAAACTAACTTGGGTGAAGAGAGGGAATTTTCTGAGCTAGTTTGACTGTCTATCTACCCAGCACCAATCAATTGTTCCTTTTTGCTTCTGAATTCAGAATACCCCTCCTCTCTCTGCTGTGTGTTTTTCCCCTCACTTTGTAAGTTATTAGTTGCTGATGATCTGTTTGGTTACTTACTAGCATGCGTGCAGTAAACAAAGTGGCCTGCTCACATCTGTAATTCCAAATAACTGTAAGCAAATAATTTTTAAAAAATTATTTGCAAATGTCTGAGAGTGAGTTATCAAGTTTTTGAGTTCTAGCTAGTGAGGAAGGGTGGACTCTGGAGGACTTCTAGCTATTCTCTTCTGTGCATTTCTGTACTACTTCTGCACAGGTAAAGAGAATTTTATCAGGAATTCAAAACTCTGCAACATAAATTAGAGTTTCAGGATGGTGTTGGTACCTGTTATGAACTACAGAGAAATCTTTCAGAACAAACAAAGGTATAAAGGAACTGTTGTCTTCCTCTCACTCTGATAATTATAACCTCCCATTTCTAGATTTATGATGACAGGTCCTATTCCCTAACATTTTAAGGTGAATTTCTAAGGACAGGAGATGGACCTTTCTGATGTTAGAGAACAGGATAGGCAAGGGATGGTTGACAAACACAACAAACATGTCCATACAGTGGGACCTCGTTTAAAGAGCATAATTAATGTGTTCCATGGGATTGCTTTTTAAGTGGGTTGCTCTTTAAGTGAAACACTTGGAAAAAGCACTGCCACCACCATGGTAAGTGACTGATCATGACTTCTGACGGAGAAATTATGAAAAGGAGCAACAGTAATGTGCTGGATACCGTTTCGGCAAAGAAAATCTTGAAATTCTGCTGACACGAAGGTAGATGTGTTATCGGACACAACGATGTTGGGTAACCCAAAAGTACAAAACACTCTCCTTAGCTTGCGGATTGTGACCACAGAGGAAGTACCGGATACGGGAATGACTTCCAACCACTTGGAGTATGAGTCTACGATAAGCAGAAATGTGGCTCCCCTGAAGGGGCTAGCGAAGTCAATATGGACTCACGACCAGGGACCTCTGGCAGCATCCCACTGGGAAGGTGTGTTTCTACTGGGAAGGTGTGTTTCCTCCGGCTTGGAGGCCTGACATTCTCTGCATCGCCCAACCCATGCCTCAATGTCGAGATCTAATCTGAGCCACCAAACAACCTCATTCAATTGACAGCTCATTACATTTGCTGTGAAATACCCTGAATTCTTCAAAGTCCGGTGGTGCCGGCCACCCTTTATGAACTCACATGGAAACCATTGACAGGAGGGGATCCTTCCTTGTCTCAGCCGCTATGTCCGCAGCGGACCCTGGTGGGGACTCCAACACTTCTAACATGAGGAAGGTCCATCCCAATTTTGCCCACGATCACAACTGGGGGTCTGGACAGTGCATCTGCATTGCTGATGCTGGTACCTGGGCAATGCTGAAGGTCAAACTGGTATGCCTGTAGGAACATGGCCCAGTGCAGCATGCATTGTGACAAGATTTGGGGTGTAGGTTTGTATGGCATGAAAATGCCTAGCAATGGCTTATGATCTGTGACGATCGTGAAAGCCCTTCCATAGATGAAATCGTGGAATTTCTTGGTCCCAGCAATTATTGCCAGTGCCTGTCTGTCAATCTGAGCATAATTCTTCTCAGTTGCAGACAAGGACCTGGAATAATAAGCAATAGGCTTCTTTGCCCCCCCCCCCACAGGTTGTGGCAAAGCATGGCTCCCACCCCCACAGGGGAAGCATCACATACCAGGGTAAGGGATTTTAGGGGATTGTAATGAGTGAGGACAGCATCCGAAGTTAGGAGCTTCTTGACCTCACAAAATGCTTTGTCCTGAGAAGGACCCCATCTCCATACATTTTGTTTCTTTAGTAACTGGTGTAGAGTCTCGGCTATGGTGGCCTTGCGAGGAAGAAATGAGTAATAGAAATTTAGAAGCCCTAAAAAGGCTTGAAGTTAAGTTTTGGAAGTCGGGCGGGGAGCATCCCATACAGCCTTGACATTGGCATCAGAGGGCTTAACACCTTCAGGGGTGATCTTGAAGCCCAAAAATTCTACCTCCCACGCAAAAAAACAACATTTGTCCCTTTCTACGCATAACCCAGCATTTTGAAATCGTTCTAACACTTTACTTAGTTTGGATGCTAGGTCCACCTTGTCTTCCCCGGCAATCAATACATCATCAAAATAAGGCAGTACCCCTGGTAGACCCTTAAGCAACCTTTCAACTAGAGCTTGGAAGATGCCAGGTGCGGCATTGACACCAAATTGTAGACGCTTTACACGAAACATACCCCTATGGGTGGTGATAGTTTGACACAATGCAGACTCGGGGGTAACTGGCAACTGTTGGTATGCCTGAGCCAAGTCCAATTTGGCAAAACACTTCCCCCCATGTAGGGTGGCCAGTAAGTGGCTGATCACTGGAACAGGGTAAGAGTTAGTGAGTATAGCTTTATTGATTGTGCATTTATAGTCCACACAGATGCGGATGTCCCCATTTGCTTTGAGTGCAGTGACAATGGGGGTCTCCCGTGACGTGGAGTCCACCGGCTACAAAATCCCCTGGGTAACCAGTTTGTCAAGTTCCGTGTCAATGTGGTCCTTGAGTGTAAAAGGCACCCATCGAGGCTTCATCCGAATGGGCTGGACAGTCGGATCCAGCTTGAAATTCACAGAGGGCCCTTTGAATGTACCCAGTCCGCACAAAAATATCTGGATAGCATTCACAAGCAGCATGAATGGGGTCAGCCTGTACTCTGTGAATCCCTGAAATTGCAATACCCAGGGGCCCAAACCATTGTGTATCCAAAAGGTTGTTCTTACCCACCTTAACCATGACAAGCGGGAGTTTAGCCATGATGGTTTTGAAGTGCACATCAAATGTGCTGATCCCGAGCACAGGGATGTGACAATCCTGTACATCACTCAAATTGACCTGGAGAGTTTGCAGCTTTGGGTGGGCCACAGGTGGTAGATGAAGGAATTCTTTTTGGGAGATGATCGAGTAGAACATACCTGAGTCAACCTCCATCTGAAATGGGCAGCCCTGCAGGCGGACGTCAATGAAGAAACTTTCGGACACTGCGTGGACACTGGATGAAGCACTTTGCCTTGCGTAGACCTTGGAAATTGGGTGCTCTGTCTGGCAGTGACCTTTGTCCCCTGGATGACCCTCAGATCACTGGTGGCACACCTTGGTGATGTGCCCCTTTCTACCGAATTTGTGGCATTCTGTAGACTTGAATGGACACTGGGCACAGAGGCGTCTGCTCCCGCAGCCCTGACATGGAGCGATGGAGATCTTGGAAGTTTTGGAGTGTCTATAGTGGACCTTACAAATGTCATCCCCCTCTTCTGACTTGTCTGAGGATGACGAGGGACTGGAGCAACGTTGCTTGTGGACAGTCGCTTCTTTCTGGACTGATGCAGCAGGCTGGGCTTGGAAGAAATTTATCCTGGCATTGGCAACCTTGGCTGCCTGGGCCTCTCTGAAGACCTGGTTGAATGTCAGTGCGTCCATCCTCATCAGGCGACGCTGGGTGCCTCACCTCTGAGGCCAACAAGAAGTCGGTCGTGGAGGACCTCGTCTAGATTTTGCCACTGGCATGGCACTGTGGCTTGGCGAAGAGCAGCAACATAGTCAGCGACCGATTCTCCGATCTTTTGATCTTGTCGGTAGATGGCCACCCTTGCAGGAAATATTGAATTTTTTGGCTTGCAGTGATTTTGCAAAATGTCTTTCAGGGGGGGGGGGGGTGTCCTTTAGAGTTCTTGGCAGGAGAAGGTGCACAACAAGCTTGATCGTAGACAACCTGCAATGGGCCAAGAACGTCGCCTTCTGCTTGTCTTCTTCAATTTCCTTAGCGATGATGAAATTCTCAAGCTGGATCTTATACATGGGCCACGACTCTGACTTGGAGAGATCGAAGGACCCAAATGAAGAAGTGGCGGTGGCCATATCCCACCTTCGTCGCCAAATGTTGAGTCTAGACAAAGAAGTATTCTTTGGGTTAAACTCAGTGATCTTTATTCAGCTCAGGTTCCAGACTGGGGAGTATGTACAGAGGTGGCCAATATATACAGTGTTCAGACTGTTACAAAACAAGATACATTTAGGCGGGCTTCTGGAGGACATACAGAGTTCAGTATTTTCCTGCTTTGACACAGCTTTGAAATTGGCGCCTTTGGAAATGGCATGCTTCCGGGTTTCCGGTTTGGCGCGGTTTTACATTTAAACATAATAAATACTTATACACAACAGTAACCCTTGCTCAAAAGCCAGTCGTATCCAAATCTAGTGTTCACTGTTCATCTCTGTTTATAGCCAAAGAGTCAGCACTATCTGTGTCTGCAGATGTTTCCATGGACATGTGGCAGGCATGCCTCAACACCGGAGAGCATGAAACACTATTTACCTTCCCACCGCAGTGGTACTATTTATCTACAGTACTTGTAATGTCTTGCTTTCAAACTGTAAGGTTGGTAGGAGCTGGTACAGAGATGGGAGCTCACTCTGAGATGCAGTACTTGGGAATCGAACTACAACCTTGGAGTTGTCAACTTCAGCTTCTTAACCACTTGAGCCACCACAGTGCCTTTTTACCTTGTCAGCCAGGTCTTAAACACATGATGAGCTCAATCATCTGGGACAACCCTTTTATCCATTCTCATTATCAGCTGGAGTGGACCTTACATTCCCAACCCTCACTTGCCTTGCCTGTGACATGTCACAGGGACCCACACCCACCCTCAGGCGTTTGACCTTGAAATCCTAGGGAATGGGAAACTGTTGACCCAAGCTGAAAAACCCAGCAAACTTGATGAGGTCTAAGAGAAGAATGAAAAGCTTCAGCTGTTGTCTCAGGTGCTGTTAAAAGCACAGGAGCTACTCAGGGCTATTGACAACCCTATCACCAGGACTTTAACCAAGCAAAAGGTTTAAAAAAATTGAGGTCAGTTTCTTGATTTCTTCTTTCTTCCTAATTTAATTAATGATGTGAAACATTGAATGAGGAAAGTTCAAACTTCAACATCTCCTTCTCATATACTGTATACTATTTCAGTTTGGTTCCAATCTTTTCTGTGCTAAACCCAATTCAAAATGGGGCCCATATCTTGCCCCCATAGCTAAGCACTGCTCCTCAAGCAAATGATGCCTTAAACTAGCTAAAGGGGAGAAACTAAGATGGAGCCTAATTTCTACAAGGAAGGGCTGCACAACTCCTCTCCTTAGCAAGAAAAGACAGAATTATTGCCTGTTGAAAATAATGGAAGTCAAAGTGCTGGCTGTGAGTTAGACCCTGATGTTGAAAGTTAGACCCTGATGTTGAAAGTTCAGTTCCTCATTGGGTACCCCGGAAGAGCCCATATCTGTAGGCTTTGGCAAGCTGCACAATCCTAGGATGCAGCCAGAGGAAAGGAATGTTAAACCAACTCTGTGTTACCAAAGTAAAGGTCACCCTTGCTTGAAAGCCAGTCGTATCCAACTCTCTGTGTGTGCTCATTTCATGTCTGCAGACATTTCTGTGGTCATGTGGTAGGCATGACTAGAAATTGGAGTGCTGTTACTTTTCCTGCCAAAGTCGTACCTATTTATTTACTTGGAATTTTTTTGCTTTTGAACTGCTAGGTTGGCGTGAGTTGCGACAGAGACAAGAGCTCACTCCATCATGCAGAACTCAGCTTTTGAATTGTTGACCTGCCAAACTTCTAGTTGTCAAGTTCAGCATCTTAACCACTCTTTACCTAGAGACCCCTAAAAAGGGCAATGATACGCCAGAATCTGTGGTTTTCTGTTGGCAGAGTAGATATTTTTGTATTCTCTTGTGGAATTTAAAGGCAGGGAAAAGATTCTTTTTTCCCCATTCAGCATTCCCCAAGAGCAGAACATGGTTGTATTCCAGTTTAGCAGAGATGATCGTGATGGTCTCTTGATCCTGCAATGAGATAGACATAGAACAAGAATAACCACTGTAATAAATAAAGGAAAAATATAAACATATGAAATGAAGAAAAGGTATACAGGCACTATTCTGTCCCTTTGCCTTTAAGATGTACTGCAATTCAGGGTACTATCCAAATTTAGTCATGTTTCAGGTAGGTCTACGCACTTGAGTAAGTCATGACTAGCTTAAGTACAGTTAATATCAATGAGCCTTCTCCAAGTGTGGTTAATTCTAGTTTCACTCAACGTGCTAAGAAGCAAATCCCAGTTGAACCCATGTTGACAAAACTAACATAAGATTGCACTAAAATATAATACAGATTGTTATTTGTATTTATATTCTGGTTAGTGTTCAGTTGTTGTTTTCTTCCACCCCTTCATCAAGGATTTTGGAAGCTGCATTGGCTGATTTCTTCCCTGACTACCACAAGCTCCTACAGAAGCCTTCCGTAGGAAGTACTGGCTTCTGAAAAGCCTCTGGTTTGAAGAATTTTCTAAACCTCAGTGGGAAATATTTTGGGTGGGCTTGATAGGTTGCGGAGTAACCGCACAAAGATAAAGAATGCCGGTATGAGGGTTTTATAACCTAAACCTCTATGAATGCTATCAACTCACTCGCTGAGTTGACTTCATGGGATGTTTAAAGGAGAAATAAGAAAACAAAAGAAAAAGGAACCTGAGATAAAGGGTTGGAGAAGCAGGCAGCATAAGAAATCTTGAATAGTTATTTTAGTTTCTTTCTTTCTTGAGCTCTGTTTTCTTCTTTTTGAATGATCTCTGTTTGCATTTTAGCAGCAACATAATGGTTGTTAGTATTTCTTTTTGTTTAAGTTGCCTGATCCGTTTAAAAGCTTTCATGTACAGGACCCACCTGTCCGTGTTTGACAGAATATAATAATTACAACACAACATAATTTGGTGAATGGGGATGTAGACAGCAACATTCCAGTACGGTCAAAGAATTTTATAACTATAGACACCCGCTGGTCCCATCATAACTAAAGAACAGGTTAAACCAGAACTAGGACTTTCTCACATGGCATTTTCCTTGGGCTGTTTTAAAAGGGGACTGAAAGGGAACTCACTGAATTCTGTGAAGGTGTGTTTGGGTTGCAGCAGTGGAGTAAGGAGGGTGAACGGTGAGTAACATTTTCTTGCCTTCCTGGGTTCCTTTTTTGATGGTATTTTGAATTCTGAAGTCTTTCTTAATCTCTCAATCTTTATAAAGTTGATAAATGGCTGCAACTACTAGTATTACTAGATTATAGTAAAACTAACTGGTGCATTGCTTCTTTCTGATCGTATTTATTAAAGCATTAATCTGATGCACACCTGACTAGAAGCAAATCCTTTTGAATTCATAAGTATGTGTTTCTGAGTAGATGTAAAGAGAGTTGCACTATAAATTCTAATTGCTTGCAACACTAAAATGCGGGTTTAAACTGTACATAGGATTGCAGCTTGAAGTTTTTAATCCAGGTCCTTCAGAAATCAAATGATTACAGTGGCAATGATAATGATGCACAGTAAAAGAAAAGAAAAAGGAAAATCAATGTTGTAACGTATGTGAGGAGAATTCAAACTTCTTCTTAGTTTCTCAGAGAAAGAGATAAAACTGATGAGTTTCCTCTGGTTTAGTAAAGTTAATAGAAAGAAATGCAACAGACACACACAGTTTAAAGCCTTTTACTTAATTAAATCTTCTTGAGCTTTTTCTTTGTTGTGTTACTTTGAATGGGATGATAGTGGAAAACTGCTTTCTGGAAACATCAAATCTTAGGTGTTTTAATTTTCAAAACTACAACTCCTAGAAAGTATGATTGTAGAGTGGCATTTCCCAACTTTTGGTTTTTGGACTTCAATTCCCAGAAGCCTAAGTCAATTCCCCAAAGCATTGATCAGCTGATGTACTGACTTAGGCTTCAGGGAATTGAAGTCCCCTGTGAAGTGTTCCACACTAGGAACCACTGGTCTAGATGATTCTGGGATCTGTAGTCCAAAACAGTACTATTTCCAAACTTGAGATGGGGCATTATACTGAGAAAGTCAGAGCTGTTCAAAATATGTGTCTGTTCTTTATGTTCTTCCAACCTATGTGATTTATCTATGCTGTTTGTGGAAGAACCTCTTATTCTGCTACTCTTACATACTCTAACAAAAAGTGGAGCTATGTTATGATAAATTTAAGAACCTTATAAAGCCTGATCTTACTTGAGAGTCCTACTGGCAGATCCAATAAACATGCAATGGATTGCAAGCAAGCAAAGAGATTCATGCCACAGCTTTGCCTATGCTGTGTTTACCCTTCCTAGCACTTGTGTTCTGATTGCTAAGATGTATTTGAACAAGGATGTTTCTATTAAATGCTCTTTTTGTATGTGGCCATTCTGTTTTTTATTACTATAATAGACAAGTATATGTGTGTCTGTGTTTCTCTCTGTGTGTGTTGGATAGCTGTGATGTATATCTGCAACCTATAGACTTAACATTTCAAAAATCTGAGGTCTCTCCTTTTAAAAAGAGACAGTTTTAAAAGAACATGACTAATCCTGAAATTAAATAGTAAGTATGAAAACATTTTTTTTATTTTTTATATAAATTTTATTGATTATAACAACATTACAATATTACCAAAGAAAAATTAAAGAAGACAAAAATACAAATCAAATTACCAATACAATGTCAAAAATACAAGTAAAATACATTACATAAAATAAATTCATATAAATTCAATTAAAATACTGACTTAAGCGTATAGCCAATACCCTCTTATTTATTTATTAAGTTATGCATATTCAAAATCAGATTGTACTCTTCAGTTACTATTTTCAATTTTTTAAGTCTTATTACATCAATATTTCTCATTAACCCATATTGATTATTACCTCTATACATTGCTATACCATTGCTATACAAAAACATAAATCCAATTACTAAATTATATTAAACAATATTGCAATAAACACCCTGTGTATTTACACTATAAAGGAGTCTGCGGGATGTCACATTTATTTTCACCATTTCCAAAAATATATCTGATCTGGTACACGACTGCTCCCCTGCTCTCCTTTCAGAGAGTGATCCACAAAGAGTTGCCAAATTTTCCAGAATCTATTTTCTTTAACTTTACCCTTATATTTATTTATTTCCCATGTTAATTTATCGTTCAATGCAAGATGCCACATCTCTTTATACCATTCTTCTATTCTTAGAATTCTTTCTAATTTCCAATTTCTTGCAATACACTGTCTTTCCGTTGTCAACATTACAGATATTAATTCTTTTTTGTCCTCATTTAAATTTAAATTTTCCACTTCTGTTAATACCAGGTTTTAGGATGGGGTGGGGGGGAGGGGCCGATTCTTCACTCACCTCCCCCAAAGGCCTGTGGATGGTGACACGGTGGAGGTGAGGAACAGATTTAATGGTCTGGACCAGACAGACAGAGTACCAGAGGAATTATGGACAGAGATGAGAGACATTATGCAGGAGGCAGCAAGGAAAACTATACCAAAAGAAAAGAAGCGCAAGAAAGCAAAGTGGTTGTCGGATGAGGCTCTTAAAATAGCAGAGGAAAGAAGGAACGCAAAAGGCAAAGGAGAAAGGAAAAAATACAATCACTTAAATAAAGAATTTCAAAGAAAAGCAAGGAGAGATAAGGAAAGCTACCTAAATGAACAGTGCAAAGAAATAGAGGAAAACAACACAAGAGGCAGGACTAGAGATCTCTTTAAAAAAATTGGGGAAGTCAAGGGAACGTTCAAAGCAAAAATGATCACGATAAAAGACAAAGATGGCAAAGAGTTAGCGGATGCAGAAGAGATAAAGAAAAGATGGAAAGAGTACACAGAGGAACTTTACAAAAAAGACCTAAACACCGCGGATAATAACAATGAGGGGGAAATTGAACTTGAACCAGACATCCTAGAGAGTGAAGTCAGAAAGGCCCTAAAAAGCACGGCAAATAACAAAGCCAGTAGATATGATGGTATCCCAGTTGAATTCTTCAAAGCCCTAAAAGATGATGGAATCAAGCTACTACATGCTTTATGCCAGCAGATTTGGAAAACGAAACAGTGGCCACAGGATTGGAAAAGATCAGTATATGTCCCAATCCCAAAAAAGGGCAATGCCAAAGAATGTTCAAATTATCGAACAATTGCGCTCATCCCACAAGCCAGCAAAGTGATGCTCAAGATAATGCAGGATAGACTACAGCAGCATGTAGAAAGAGAACTACCAGAGGTGCAGGCTGGGTTCAGAAGAGGCAGGGGGACCAGAGATCACATTGCCAACATACGTTGGATCATGGAGAAAACAAAGGAATACCAGAAACAAGCTTACTTCTGCTTCATTGACTACACCAAGGCCTTTGATTGTGTGGACCACAACAAAATGTGGCAAGTAATTAAAGAGATGGGAATACCAGAACACCTCATATGTCTCATGAGAAATCTGTACATGAGTCAAGAAGCAACAGTTAGGACAGAGTATGGAATGACGGAGTGGTTTGGAATAGGAAAAGGAGTAAGACAAGGCTGCATTCTGTCACCCTGCTTATTCAACTTATACACAGAGCACATAATGCGCAATGCAGGGATGGAGGAATCACCATATGGGATCAAAATTGCTGGGAGAAACATCAACAATTTGAGATATGCAGATGATACCACCCTAATGGCAGAAAGTGAAGAAGACCTAAAGAAGCTCCTGATTAGGTTGAAAGAAGAGAGTGCAAAAGCTGGCCTGAGACTCAATATCAAGAAAACCAAGATAATGGCAACAGGCGCTATAAGTCCCTGGAAAATAGATGGGGAAGAAGTAGAAGCAGTAACAGATTTTACTTTCTTAGGATCCAAGATCTCTGCAGATGGGGATTGCAGCCATGAAATAAAAAGGCGACTGATTCTTGGGAGACAAGCTATGAAAAACCTGGGGAACATAGTGAAAAGTAGAGATATCTCACTGCAAACAAAGGTCCGCATAGTCAAAGCAATGGTATTCCCGGTGGTAATGTATGGCTGTGAGAGCTGGACCATTAGAAAGGCTGAGCGAAGAAAAATAGATGCCTTTGAGATGTGGTGCTGGAGGAGAGTTTTGAGAGTCCCCTGGACAGCGAGGAGAACAAATAGGTCAATATTAGAAGAGATTAGCCTTGAGTGCTCCTTAGAAGGACAAATAACAAAGATGAAGTTGAAGTATTTTGGACATCAAATGAGAAGAGAGGATTCACTTGAGAAGGCCTTGATGCTGGGGAAGGTGGAGGGCAGAAGAAGAAGGGGACGGCCAAAGATGAGATGGCTAGATGGTATTGTAGACACAATGGGCACGGGGCTGTGTGGACTAAGGAGGATGGTGGAGGACAGAGGTGCCTGGAGAGCGATGGTCCATAGGGTCGCAAAGGGTCGGAATCGACTGTGCGACTGAACAACAACAACTTGCCTCCAGCTTGCATGCAGACCCCATAATATCACATATCTCTTTCTCAATTTTCCCCCAGAAATCATTTACCACATTACATTTCCACCACATATGTTCATATGTTCCCAGGGAATTTTTACATCTCCAACACATTTTACTTTTAGTATCCATTTGAGATAATCTCTCTGGAGTCAAGTACCATTTCCACAACATTTTATAATTGTGTTCCTTTATTCTAACAGACATAGTTCTCATAATCCTTTTTCTCCATTTATTTTTCCAAATTATTTCTGAAATTTTTATATTCAGATTCTGTTCCCAACATAACTTCAATGTTTCTTGCGGATTACCTTCTTTATTTAATATTTTATATATTCTGCTTACTATACCCTTAATTCCTATATCTCCTTTGCTTATCTTTGATATCAATTCCTCCTGAAAACATTCAGGTGTGCATTCTCCTTTACTACATTGCAAACCTCTTCGATGCTGTTTTTGTGGTCTGTGAAGCATCGTAGTGTATGTTTTCAGTACACTGAGGGGGTATGTGTCAAAAGACCAAGAACTAATTGAGCATCATTCCCACATTGGAGAATTAAGTTAAGGAGAATTAATTACTGTCAACAAAATAAAAATTTAAGTACTGTGCTGCTAATGGCATTAGTGCCCTTTTAAGGTCATATTTGTCTGTTTGCATTACTGTGGTATTGTACTGTAGTACTATTGTATTATCTTGCTAGTGTACATGTGCCAAATTTCCCTTATTAGTACAATCGTATGTATGCAATGACAAATTCACAGAAATGTGTTGTGTTTAAGTGTACTTTGAAGCAGGTCCCTAACTACATGTATATGAATGAATGGGAGCGGAGTACACAGAAAGAGCCTCCTAGAAGATTGTGGTATTTTTGAGCCACAATCTGACATACCCTGGGCAACAACAACCATGTAGGAGCTAATCTTTCTCACGCTAGGTCAGGCAAAAGGAAATACAGAATGAATTCACCAAAAGGTGGCTTCAATTTGGCAGTAAGAAGAAAGAAATCATTTGACTCGGCTCATACAACTATGATCAGTTTAATTCACTGGAATCATAAATGAACAGATCCAAATTCCATCCGATATAGGAATTTTCAACTTTTTCATCAGGGATCTAAATCAAACATAATAGACAATTACTAATGTTCATCTCCTTATAACATATATACACATATATACAATATATACAACGGATCTTGGATTTGCCACAGGATAATACAACTCTGTAATGTAAACTCATAGATAGTTAAACATTCATTACCTGTGTATTCTTGTTCTGAGATAGTGGTAATTTAATATTTAATATTTATATTGCGTCCCAGACCTCTTATTCTATTTATTCAGTGTCGATGGACGTTAACCTTATGGGGAACTGACTCTAATTTAAAGCCTCACTGAAATCAGACAGCTGCAGCTCTGACAGAGATTACAAAAAACATGTGTAATCAATTTCCATGTTAAGTCCTGAAGGGTACAAGGTGTTAAAACGATAGATAAAGTAACATTCCCTTTGCCTCAGAATGGTCTCCACATTTACTCGCGAGAAGGGTTCTTGCTTATGAGTTTCCAGCACAACAAACTTAAAGTCATGGTCACTGTGATTCATATCCAGAAAATGATTAACTAGGGGGGCTGATACATTACCAGTACATATCTTGGATCTATGTTCCCCTACTCTAGTTTTAACCTGACGAACAGTTACCCCCACGTAGCCCAGATCACAAGTGCATACCAAAAGATAAATGCACCCTGAACTTTTGCAGTTAGAGAAATGTTCCAATCTTAAAGAATAGTTACTGCTGGCTATAGATACTACTTTAGTTTGCCAAGCTAAAGAACAGTGGGTGCAGTCACCACATCTGAAATGACCTACAGTAGTTGGACGGACTAATGGAATGTGGGATTCATGATCCGAGCAGCTGTCCATCCAACTACTGTAGGTCATTTCAGATGTGGTGACTGCACCCACTGTTCAGGGTGCATTTATCTTTTGGTATTCACTTGTGATCTGGGCTACATGGGGGTAACTGTTTGTCAGGTTAAAACTAGGGTAGGGGAACATAGATCCAAGATACGTACTGGTAATGTATCAGCCCCCCTAGTTAATCATTTTCTGGATATGAATCACAGTGACCATGACTTTAAGTTTGTTGTGCTGGAAACTCATAAGCAAGAACCCTTCTCGCGAATAAATATGGAGACCATTCTGAGGCAAAGGGAATGTTACTTTATCTATCGTTTTAACACCTTGTACCCTTCAGGACTTAACATGGAAATTGATTACACATGTTTTTTGTAATGTGAGGCTTTAAATCAGAGTCAGTTCCCCATAAGGTTAACGTCCATCGACACTAAATAAATAGAATAAGAGGTCTGGGACGCAATATAAATATTAAATATTAAATAACCACTATCTCGGAACAAGAATACACAGGTAATGAATGTTTAACTAACTATGAGTTTACATTACAGAGTTGTATTATCCTGTGGCAAATCCAAGATCCGTTGTATATATTGTATATATGTGTATATATGTTATAAGGAGATGAACATTAGTAATTGTCTATTATGTTTGATATAGATCCCTGATGAAAAAGTTGAAAATTCCTATATCGGATGGAATTTGGATCTGTTCATTTATGATTCCAGTGAATTAAACTAATCATAGTTGTATGAGCCGAGTCAAATGATTTCTTCCTTCTTGCGGATATCTACGTTTGGTCCCTTTATATTTGGCATTGTTCATTTTGGCAGTTTCATATCTGGCCTAGACGTGGAAGAAGAAAAATGAATAGGAGCAATATATTTCCTATTTTGCTAGATATTGGTACAGTGTTCCAGTCACTCAGATGTCACAAAGTATCTGCCAGGCATTTTCTATAGACCAATAGGACATAATTAAAAAGTGCTTCAAATATACACATCATGTGTATGCTTCACTCATAACTAGAAACTACTTCACGCATAGAGAAGGAGAGGTGTGGTTCTAGTGAAGTTGAAAAGGTTCCTGACAAGTTACTGCTTGATGTATAATGTCAGTGCAGGGTGGGAAAATAAGTTAGCAATCTTAAGAAATGTTTCTGTTTATTTAAGTAAGCTTAGATGCCTCACTATTGGCATATTTTAGCAGCTGGTGTTAACAAAACACTGCCCTGATTATCTACACATAGCCAGGAACAACAGAGATTTAGCAAGAATTGTTCTTCATTTGACACTCCTGGACATATTTCCTGGGTTGAGTCAAAAACTAATATAGTTACGGATGACAATGATGGTCAACCCCTGACAATGAGATTATGAAATGGGATGTGAAACAACTGTATATAAACTATTTCTAAACTGTAGTTCATTTACCTATTTGTGTATACATAAGCATAACTGGGTACAGCTATGTTTTTTCTAAGTAAACATGTCTATGATTACTCTATAAATATAGCCTGGGATTTGCAGATTCCAAGGAGAAGACTTCTTTAGGAAGCTATGTTTGTGTACATAAATCTTTTCATTTAGAAAATATGTAGACCATCTTGGATTGTTGCAGATTCCATATTTAGACATCTTACTACTGGTTACAACAGTATCATCTCATTAAGGAGTTAAGTGTGCACTAGGTTTTTACCTGTGCACATCTTCGGACAACTCACAGACTTCTTCCCTTCAATTGAGAAACACCTGTTGAATGCAATTGCTATAAACCTCTCTCTTAGTACAACCATTGACTGTCCTACCTAAAGCTGATGGGAATTGTTGTCTAGCAGTGTCTGAAAGGCAATATGTTCTCTGGCCCTGTTCTAATGTATAGTAAGTCTGGGATCATTGCTAGTGCCATCAGTGTATATAGCACTCAGAGTGGCATGCCATGAAAAATAAACACATTATCTCTTCCCATAAGAGCTCACAATCTCTAGATCAGTGTTGGTGAACCTATGCCATGCGTGCCAGATGTGGCACTCCCAGCCCTCTCTGTTGGCATGCATGCCATCACCCCAGGACAGAGTTCACCCTGCCCCTCTGCCCAGCAACACAATGGGAGTTCTTCCTCCCTTCCCCCAGCACAGAGTTCATCCACCACTCTGCCCAGCAGCCCAATGGCAACACTTCCTCCCTTTTCCCAGCACAGAGTTCACGCATCCCTCTGCCCAGGAGCCCAATGGGAGCACTTCCTCCCTTCCTCAGCACAGAGTTCACCCGTTCCTCTGCCCAGCAACCAAATGGGAGTGCTTCCTCCCTTCCCCCAGCACAAAGTCTCTCTGCCCAGCAGCCCAATGGGAGCACTTCTTCCCTCCCTCCACCACGGAGCTCGCCCCGCTCCTCTGTTTGGGCACTCTGACTCTAAAAGGTTTGCCATCACTGCTCTAGACCAGGAGTTCTCAACATTTTAAAGCCAGGGGCCGGGTCATACTCCCTCAGAAAACTTTAGGTGCCTGATGGCCATTTTGCCCTTCCTCCATCACATGGCACTTTCTGGACTGGTGTAGTGGAGGTGTTGGGGAGCCACATGAAATGGTGCTGTGGGCTGCATCCGGACCACAAGCCACAGGTTGGGAATCCCTGCTCTAGACTATAACAGAGGATGGCACAGGCTTAATCAGAAATGGGAGAGGTCCCAATATCAGGACTCGTCTTCTTTTTTGTGGATGTGCATATCTTATCTCCTTACCTAAGTAAAATCCAGGAACATTGAATATTCTTTTCATTGCATGCAATGACAGTGTTATCTTTTCTGTCTCCTAGTTTGTTTGTTTCTTGGCATATTGACAGGCAGGCAGAAGAGGGCTTAATCTTCTCCGTGTTCATAAGAAATGACTCAGACACAATTGTGGAAGCAACTAGAGACAGCTTGATTCGCTGCACATGGACTTGTTCACCATTTTTCAGGGTTCATAATGTAATGAAGGTGTTGTGAAGCTGAAAAGACAAATATCTTCCCCAGACCTGTTGCTTGAAACTCATTAGATCTTTCAAGTGTGTAAGTTAGCCAATTTGACAGGAGCTGCAGAATAGGGATAGCTAAAAGCAGTAATAAATTATCTTTGAACAGAAAGGTGACAATACCTGAGAACACTGGTAGTTCTAGTTGGCATAAGATGCCACCATATATATACATCCTAAAATGGGATAGTACCTGGCTTGAGTTAGCTTTCAGTCATATGTCTCCAAGAAGTGGTCATCTGCCTGGAAATAACAGCCAATTGAAAAAATCAGCAATGTAGCTTCCTGCGGCACTGTAAAAGATTAATAGATATACTGTGATTAATGATCATGCCACATTGACCTAATTGGCATATTATTCTCAGATCCTGAACATAAGCATAGCTTTCTATGGTGAATAAAATGAAAAATTTGGTTAATCCTTATAAAAGTAGCCAGTATCTATTTGCAGGCACTTTCTCAAGCTAAATCACAGCTTGTTCTGGTACTCAAACAAAGGAAGAAGTAAAGTGGTAGGCTGTATGCTGCTAACGCACATCCTGGCTTATTAAGCCAATATTTTTATTTTCGTGTAACATGCAGAATCACAACCAATTTATTGGTTGCCATTGTTTTTGTTGTTGTGCTGTATCTGATTCTGAATATTGGCGATCATCATGGCAATCAGCCATGAAGACTGTCCTGTGAATATAATGCTGTGGCCTTTCATCTGCCTTCTGCATCACAGCGTGACACCCGTACCACTGAGCCAGCTCCATGAGTCACTTTCTGGTCCTGAGCCCTTTTGGCATGCAAAGTCCTCCTCAGCCCCAGGCCAGTATTGATGAATCTGCTGCCATTCATCAAAATGGATTCAAGTGGGATTGAATCCACTTGAGGGCCATCACCCTTCCCTGTGGCTTCGTCAAGGTTGCTAGTCCTCGGGGTTGTCAGGTTAGTTAGCCACTGCCTGACACTTGGCATTGAATTGCTGACAGTATGGTCTACTCTTCCATAGCAGGATAACCTGGCCAATGTGCCATATGATTTTTTATTTACGTTTGTTTTATTTGGTTCTTTTTTTCTCTCGAACAACAAATATGCACAAGAACTACTGTCCAGAATTAGCAAACAATATACTCTGTAGTGACACTTTGCACTTTTTGCTTCTTTGTAATTTTGTGCTGCCATTTCTTTCACAAAGCCACTTGCTCCACAGATACATGACTTTATGATGCATTCCTGTGTTGGCTGTGGGCCAACACTAGCTTAGAACTGTGGTGCTAAAAGTAAACATGGGCTGTGTTTTAAGAACAATAAATATATTTAAGAACAGAATATCTTGAGATCTGAACAATAGCTCTGGAGGAAATGGAAGTATGAAGCCTGTTTAACTTGTCAATGAACAGGTCTGAGCAGCGACTTTCTGCCCCCAGTGGTATGAAGGGTGATATTGTCTGATCCCAAACATCCTCAGAGCAATAAAGCTGGTGCAGACATCACATGATCAGGAGAAACAATAGATTTAAACATTTAGGAACTAAAGACCTTGTTTTTATGTGGCTGTATTTTCTTCCAACTTGGTGAGAAAAACACGCTTTTTTGTTTTGACCTCACTTCACCTGACTAAGGGTTCTGGACACAGCCATTAAATCTTCTTGGTTATGAGCAAAGACATGACTCTACAGCTGGGCTATTCGATTTGCATGATGGTAGGAATGACTGAGAAATACAAAATCATCTCCAGGAGCAGGTACCATGGCTAAGCCTATTGCAGGTAGTATAGCAATGTGCCCCATAGTTGACCTAGAGTTGCATTTGAACCTAGCTTAGGGAAGATAATACTAATGTTCAGCTGAATAGGCTGAGGGTTGGAGTCCCTGAATACAAGACCAACATGCTCAAAAGGGGAGGCTGCTGGCAGACAGCGACAACACGCTGTGTGACTATGGAGAGATACAGGATCATTTACTGGTCTGCAGGTTACTGCCAGAAACATGGACCGATGAGGACTTACGTTTGGCCAATGACAAAGCCAAGAAAGTGGCTTCATTTTGGCAGTCCAGGTTTTGATCGGGACATGAAATAAGAAGAATGTCAACTTTGTATTCCGATACAGATTTAATTAATAAACATTAAAAATATTATTTGTTATCCAGCAGTTTGAGAGCCTGAGCAGGCTCATTTCTCTCATTTGGTCTTTTGAACTCTGAAGAGCTCAAACTATAGAAAATTGAGCTACTTACTTGATTTACTAGTCACCATTGGGGCCTGGAATCTGGCCTTTCATCCAGCCTCTAAACATGGCAGAATTTGCTTGGTTTATTCTACCAGCCAAGACTATCTTATTTTGCTTGCCTTTTTCTAAATTATACAGGCACAGATGTTACAACCCTTCATCATATTATAATCTGACCCTTAAATGGTCTCCTTTTGAAAATGTCTCTTTTCCACTCAATACATAAAAGGGGAAGCCTGCAGTCCAAATTTAATATATGATGTAGGAAAAGGATTGTCCTCATACTTCACCTGATAGTTGCAGAAATGTGCTAAACAATTTTTGGCCGAAGCAGGGACACTCTTCCCTGTCAGAAGTGAGAGAAAGCTACTATGGCCTTAAGAGTCACAAGGGACTACCACGAGTCAGAGATAACATGAGAGAATGTCATAAAAACAATATGTATTGCTGCTACTAGACTAGCTTTGCTGCTTGAGTTCAATTAACACCGGGTCTATGTAGTATGAATGGTTTATACATTGTGACACTGCAGAAATACTTCTTTCTTAGCAACCCCCTTGCAAGTTAGACTTCAAATGCCAGATGAAGTCTTTGCTATGAGATGCAGAGATTGTATTTACATTGTGAAGAAGCAAAGGGGAAATAATAATGTTTGGCAGTAGGGTAATTGTTGTCTTTAGTAAGAAATTGAGATGTATTCAGCTGAGCAGTTTTGGTTATGATTTACAGTGGAACCTCAGTTAACATAGTTAATGCATTCTCCAGGATGTTTCTTACAGTGAAAATTACTTTAACCGAATTTCCCATAGCAATGCATTGAATGTAATTTCCCATACGAATGCATTGAAAACCAAACTACTTTTACCAAAACGCGGTTTCCCATAGGATTGCATTGAAAACCTATTAATCCGTTCTGGAACAAAATTCTGTAAACTGAACCACTATTTTCTATAGATTTCCTTTTGTTATGTGATTTTTATGTTAACTGAGCTGTTTGTTAACTGAGGTTCCACTGTATTTTAAGTCCTGTATGGAAAGCATGGCCATAGTATGAACAGTTTTCTTTGTTAAAAGACAGAGAATATGCACCTGCACAGATGGGCTGCTTACCACCAGCCTGAGTAATGGGGGTCCCCTTTTCTCTCCTCAGAGTGAAAAAAGGTGGGTGATGAGGCTGATGAATTAATTTGTTGCTTGTGATGTTGTTGTGTCTGAAGCTTGCAATAAAGAGACCAACGAGCAGTGAATCAAGCAAACGATGCAACGGTTTATTCACTACTCTTGGGAAACAATAATACAGCTTAACTGGACATGAGTTGGCTTCACTAATTCTTGCTATGTTGCTACCCGGGATCAGTTCTGCACCAGTGCCATACTGGAGGTAATCCACACGTGTGCGTGCCGTGCCTGCGTGCGAACCAAAAGCCAATGCCCTATTTGCAAGTGGCACTTATATAGCATCCGAGCGGCTGTTACCCAATGTTACAAGTTATCAACCCTTTTGGACAACCTTAATTACCCAATCAGCAATGCTATATTCCAGCAATAACGAATCCCAGCTATGATCCAAAATACTAACCAATCAGGTATTACCCATTTGCATAAGAGCTCGCCTTGAAACTAGGGAAAGGCGTGCCAACTTTACCTTTAACTAGAATGGTGTGAGTCGCCATTTTAACTAACAATAACAATAACAATAACAATAACAATAACAATAACAATAACAATAACAATACACAACAGATGTGTGATGGGCAATGGCAGAGCATATTTAGGCTGGCTGCATCCTAGTCACAACCTCTTTGGGCTACTTTAGTGTCTTGCACGGAAGACAAAGAAGGAGTCGCAGTGGGGGCTAAAACACAGGTTTGTTTCATGATGGTCAGGATGAACATGTGGTAATGGCGGAGGTACAGCTCATTTTATACTGCAGTAAATACATTTGAATATTGTTGCACGGTAGCTCATTGGCTGCTACCGGCGTGACGTCATTCTGAGTCACGCCCATCTTCTCCAGGTGATCCTCGCGCGGGAAAGGTTCCTGCGGCTGCCGGTGATTTGGGGGAATGTGAACCATGTGAGCTGATCGCTCGCAGCTGCCCTCTATGGCCAGCTTACTCGCGTTCCTTAAACAGCTGGGTTACATTGTAATCGTTGTCAGGTTACATTCATACATTCTTAAAGTAATACTGTTACATACACAACACTCCTCCCCCCTAGGATGGGACGAAGTCCCTCAACCATTGTGGCTTCCCGCACATACGCTTGGGGCGTGCGGCTGCTTGGTTTAGCACAGGGGAACTAGGGGCTCCGAGTTCCGCAGAGTCTCGTCCTGCAATGGAAAGGGGGGGGGTCTCGTTAGTCGTTTGGCGGGGACTCTGCGACAACCTTGCATTGGGAGAAGGGAACGGAACATACAGCTGGGATGTGAACCCCTGCTTGTTGCTTGTGGCGCCTGGGGACCCCCCCAGTACGAACCTCGGGACCGACGAGGAGACCCTTGTCCTTTCACCGGCAACCGGCGTGCTTGCGCCACCCCCTGCTGCCTGGCCCGGAGTTCTAGGGGATGAGGAGAGCGAATTTCCCCCTGCTGCCTGTCTCGGGGGGCTTGGAGATATGGTGTATTCTAAAGCAAAAGGGCTGGGGGGACTGGAGGTACCAGGGGCTGAACTGAAACCCCTCTTCTCGCTCGGACGGGTGGGGGACCACTCCGCGACACCCCCCCCCTGGTACGGTAACGTAAAGTCAAACTCATTCCACTCTTTCAAAGTATCCTCCTCGGCTGAGAATCCAGGGTATGCATTTGTACCCGAGGACGCCGCCGTGTCTCCCCCTTGGGTTACGCGTGTGGGGGAGGACCCTAACACTGATTCCCCTTCACTAGTGACTCGCCTTCTGAGTTGGTCAGCGTGCCTTCTCCAGAGTAGACCTGTGCTAGTCTCGACCCTATAGGACACTGGCCCCGTTTGTTCAATGATCGTCCCTGGGACCCACGTTGGTCCCAAGGCCGCGTAGTTCCTGCAGTGAACCGGGTCCCCTACCAAAAAACTTTTGGAACTCTCTACCATTATATTTCTCCCTTCATCCTCCACCCTGGTCGGATCCAACCGGTCAAACAGGGTTACCGGCCGCCTCCTCATGAGGAGTTCGGCCGGCAAAAGTCCTGAAGCTAGGGGGGTTGCCCTATAACAGATGAGGAACTGACACAGTTGGGGGTTCAACTCACCGGGACCCATGCGCCGCAGTGTGTCTTTCGTAGTGCGCACTTGGCGCTCTACCTGACCGTTTGTGGCGGGGTGAAACGGGGCAGCGGTAATGTGCCTGATGGCATTTCTCTCGATAAACGCCTTGAATTCCGCAGAAGTGAAGGTACTGGCGTTATTGCTAACAAGGATGTCTGGCAGGCCGAAGCAACTGAACACCCTGCACAAGTGTTTAATGGTTGCAGCAGATGAGGTGCTAGTCATGGGGATTACTTCCAACCACTTGGAATAGGAGTCGACTATCAGCAGAAACATGGACCCGCGGAAAGGGCCAGCAAAGTCGACATGTAAGAACATAAGAACATAAGAACAGCCTTGCTGGAACAGGCCACAGCCCATCCAGTCCAGCATTCTGTCTCACACAGTGGCTCACCATTTCCTTCAGGGCATTATTCTCAAGCAGATGCCTGCTTAGGATTCCCTGGAAATGATATTGAGAGATATCCTGCCTATCTCTCCAACCCGGAGGTTGTCCTTAGGTATCCATAATTATAGCCATTGATAGCCTTGTCCTCCATGAACTTGTCTAATCCTTTCTTAAAGCTGTCGAGACTGACAGCTGTCACCACTTCTTCTGGCAGGGAGTTCCATAGACCAGTAATCCTCTGGGTGAAAAAGTACTTTCTCTTATTTGTTTGAGAACTAGTACCCAAAAGTTTCATGGAGTGTCCCCTAGTTGTAGTGTTATGCGATAGGGAAAACAGTTTTTCCTTATCTACTTTGTCCACACCGTGCATGATTTTATAAACTTCAATCAGGTCACCATTGACCGGGCCATGGTATTCGGGACCATGGCCCGCGGGTCATGTCCCATTCCCTATGGGGTAGCCGGGACTCCTCGGGCCGAGAGCTCTGGTAGCTCTCACACGTGCCCACTAAGTGTTCTATATCCGCGTCTATTTGGGGCCACCAGAAGTAGCTCCTGGCCAGAGCCTTGGAGCGCACTATTCCCGGGTGGCTGGTATGCAGCAGTTTCAGCACCTTCGCCCTTAACTTCTCTGGGATGACTACCCGCTGGCCCCAGAGCAGGCAGCCCCTTTCAAGGGAAAGCTCTACTCTGCGCCTGAAAAATGACTTGAAATGCTCCTCGGGGGGAGTTGTGGGCCACCCCTTCCGGAATGGGCATCTCGTCCGGTCGTGAGATGCCCCACAGCCATCGCAATGGCGGCCTTGTCGCTCGCTGGTCTGGTGCTTCTCCCCGCGTTTCTTTATCCTCTGGATGTCGTCGTCCTCGCTGGAGCAGGAGTCCGCCGTCGTGGACAACTCCTCAGAGGTCGCTGGCGTGCCTGTGGGCAACCGGGGCGCCCGCCAGGCCGTCTTCGCCAACGTCCGCTGGGCCACTTGCATGGGTGACTTGGCCCTTTCGGGTGCGGCCCCTCGGGACTTGAACACTCTGACCCCGCTCCTGGCCACCTCGGCTGCTTGGGCTTCCCGCAGTACCTCGTTGAACGTGAGGCAGATGGTCGCGGGTCATCAACTTCCTCTGGACCTCCTCGTCCCTCAGGCCACACAGCATGCGGTCTCGGAGGGCCGTGTCCAGGTCCTCCCATTGGCAGTTTACCGCCACAAGCCTGAGGGCTGCCGCGTAGGCGGACACGGACTCCCCCGGACGCTGGTCCTGCCTGTGGAATGCGACCCTGGCCAGGAAGATCGAGACGGGAGGCTGGAAGAGCTCAGGATGCGGTCGATGGGCACCACGTCTACCTTCCGGGGGGCCACCAGGTTCATCAGGATACGCAGCGTGGCCGGCCCCACCTGGGCCAGGAAGTGCGGGCGCATCTTTGCGTCGTCGTCGATGCCTGCAGCATCCATCGCGTGCTGAAACTGGCACTCGTACAGCTCCCATTGTTCTGGGTCGCTGATATCAAATTGATGAGGCTTGACTTTGGAATATGCCATGTATCCCACCTTCGTCGCCAATTTAGTGTCTTGCACGGAAGACAAAGAAGGAGCCGCAGTGGGGACTAAAACATAGGTTTATTTCATGATGGTCAGGATGAACATGTGGTAATGGCAGAGGTACAGCTCATTTTATACTGCAGTAAATACATTTGAATATTGTTGCACAGTAGCTCATTGGCTGCTACCGGCATGATGTCATTCTGAGTCACGCCCATCTTCTCCAGGTGATCCTCGCGCGGGAAAGGTTCCCACGGCTGCCGGTGATTTGGGGGAATGTGAACCATGTGAGCTGATCGCTCACAGCTGCCCTCTATGAAGAGAAGGCGCTGCTAAAGGAGAGCCAACATGGCTTTTGCAAGGGCAAATCATGCCTCACTAATCTGTTGGAATTTTTTGAGAGTGTCAACAAGCATGTGGATAAGGGGGATCCAGTTGACATTGTTTATCTGGACTTTCAGAAGGCTTTTGACAAGGTCCCACACCAAAGGCTCTTGAATAAACTTACCACTCATGGAATAAAGGGACAGGTCTTGTCCTGGATCAGCAACTGGCTAAGGGACAGGAAACAGAGTGTAGCACTAAATGGACACTTCTCCAAGTGGAGGGAAGTAAAGAGTGGGGTCCCCCAAGGTTCAGTACTGGGACCCCTGTTTTTCAACCTCTTCATAAATGATCTAGAGGTAGGAGTAAAAAGCAAGGTAGCCAAATTTGCTGACGACACTAAATTATACAGGGTAGTGAAAACTGTGAGAGATTGTGAGGAGCTCCAGAGGGATCTCTCGACACTGGGTGAGTGGGCAAAACAGTGGCAAATGAGTTTCAACATTAGTAAGTTCAGAGGGATGCATGTTGGGGCAAAGAACCCCAATTACATTTATAAACTGATGGGGTCTGAACTCTCTGCGACAAACCAGGAAAGGGACCTTGGTGTCCTGGTGGACAGCTCAATGAAGGTGTCAACCCAGTGTGCCTCAGCAGTGAAAAAAGCAAACTCAATGTTAGGGATCATTAGGAAGGGTATAGAAAATAAGTCAGCAAGTTTCATTTTGACTCTTTATAAATCTATGGTGAGGCCCCATCTGGAATACTGTGTACAGTTCTGGTCGCCATACCTCCAGAAGGATATTATGGAGCTGGAAAAAGTGCAGAGGAGGGCAACCAGAATGATTAGGGGACTGGAACACCTTCCTTACCATCTGAGGCTGCAACGGTTGGGCCTCTTCACTCTTGAACGACGACGGCTAAGAGGTGACCTGATTGAAGTTTATAAAATCATGCACAGTGTGGACAAAGTAGATAAGGAAAAACTGTTTTCCCTATCGCACAACACTAGAACTAGGGGACACTCAATGAAACTTTTGGGTACTAGTTCTCATACAAATAAGAGAAAGTACTTTTTCACCCAGAGGATTACTGGTCTATGGAACTCCCTGCCAGAAGAAGTGGTGAGAGCTGTCAGTCTTGACAGCTTTAAGAAAGGGTTAGACAAGTTCATGGAGGACAAGAGTATCAATGGCTATAATTATGGATACTTAAGGACAACCTGCGGGTTGGAGAGATAGGCAGGATATCTCTCAATATCATTTCCAGGGAATCCTAAGCAGGCATCTGCTTGGGAATACCCTGAAGGAAATGGTGAGCCACTGTGTGAGACAGAATGCTGGACTGGATGGGCTGTGGCCTGTTCCAGCAAGGCTGTTCTTATGTTCTTATGGGCAGCTTACTCGCATTCCTTAAACAGCTGGGTTACATTGTAATCGTTGTCAGGTTACATTCATACATTCTTAAAGTAATACTGTAACATACACAACAGCTACTGAGTACCAACAACCCACCTATACCACCCTATTGGCCAGATTATTTAGAGCAGGGGTTCCTAATATAAGGCCCTTGGGCAAAAGGCATTTGAGAAATAAAATGGCCACCCCTTTGAAGCTGTGCAGGCAGGGGAAAATGTCTGTCTGGCCCTTGAACCTGACAGAGAGTGTGTGACCTGGTCCCCGGCTTGAAAAGGTTGGGAACCCCTGACTTAGAGGGTTGCTGCTGAGGGGCCAGATAGAAACTTTTTATCTTAGCTTTGAGATTAGCTGCAGGAAGCTGGGTAGTTTTTCACCTATCCTACTCTGGTTTGTTTACTGTCTGTTAGTTGAGGTGGGTGTGGCTAATTAATAGTCCACAATAGCTGGCAGGTAGTGCTTGGTGGTTGGAGTTAGCAGCGAATCCTTTTAGGGCATGCATTTGATGAGGTGACACTGATTGCCTGGTGTGATTTGTGCAAATCACTTGGGCATACAGGAAACACCACGAGACAAATTTGGGGGTATGGCCTACAATGGTTCACGCAAACTGAGTTGGAAACAGCCTCATAGTTGTCTCCCCAACTAGCAGTTGTTCTGGGCAGTAGCTGACAAAGATTAGCACTGCATAGGGGCAAGAATTTGCCCATTCAGACCAGAGTGGGAAGATTAGATTCATTCCCCTGCTCAGTCCTAGAAAAAGTTTATCTATCAATTTCAGCCCGTGATTTGGTTGCTAAGGATGAAGAGGTTCTGTTGGCAAAGTAGAAATCCCTGATAATAGAGGCTTGACAAGAGCTCAAGTCACACTTTAACTTTTTGTCAAAGGACATGGTGAATCCTAATTGGACCAGCTAATAATAATAATTTCGTGTCAGAAATTTTTCTGGGTTGAAAGGATTTTTGCTGGAGAAACTCCGCTAAGGGGACGCCTGAATGAGGCCCCTTTCATGTCCCCAAGAGCTGGGAGAGAGAGGGGCACTCAATCTGTCATGCAGTACCCAGGTCTTGAACTGCCAACTTGCCGGCCTTCCAGCTAACGAGGTAAGCTTCTTAACCATGGAACCACCACAGCCCCTATTGGAACAGCTTATTAAACCTAAATGTTTTCCCTGTGTAGCCCTGTGGTGGTGGTAGTGGTATTTCATGGAGAATAGCTTCCACTGGTAAGCAGGATAAAAAAGCAAGGGATTGTTTAAAAATACAGCTAGAATGTTGGTCTCCTGGTCTCTCATGTTCTTTCACAGTTTCTGCAGCATAGATTTCATTGTTGGCATAGGTGTGGTTTTCTCACTAGAAAGGTTGAGTCAAGCTTGCTTCAGGCTATCCACTGTGAAACAGGAGGTGACATTTTAATCCATTCAGGAGAACACATAGCCCAAGGTAGAATTAAGCTCTTAGTCAGGAATTGGGTGTGAGAAGAACGTCACACATGTCACAGCTGCATAGCTCACAGCACCAACAGTATGGTCTACCAGTTTGAGTGGTTGAGGTGATCCTTCAGAAGTTGAAAATGTCAGTTGTGAAGTGAAGCAAAGATACATTATATTATATTCTAAAACTATTCAAAATTTTTATTGCCAATTAGGAGGAAAAGGCAGGTTTTTGTGTGACTCATCCATCTATGATGTGAAGAGATTTCATGTAGAAAGAAGGGCAAGACAACCATGTGCTGCTAATTTCTATCTAATAAATAATTATAGTTTTATTTATTAAATAGCCCAAATCCTTTGAGAGTAACATGACTGGTACCTGAAGAGGACTGTGAGTAGCAACTCCTTAATTGGCAGCAATTTGCCACTGCAGTTTTTGCAATTGCAGTTACACCAGCATAAATCTCCAGTAGGTTTCTAGCCATTGTACTTTAAATATTTCTGAATCACCCTTCCACTTGACGATTGCTCACTGTGTATAACTCACAGCTGTGTTTGTGTGAAAATGTAGCACAGGAAGTATCCCCAGGTTTAAAACTTACCAGTAATATCAGTTTTTAAAGAGGTTAGACTGTTAATGGTGATTATTTTTGGAAGGGCCCTTTTTAACCAATCCAAGGTGCTATTCGAGCAATGAATGAACTTAATGCAATTTTAAACATCTTGCTAGGAAGGTTTTCCTGTGCATTCACCCCTATGGATGTGGTACAGTATTACTACGTGGGAAGGGGGAGTGTGTGGGATTTGTTGGCAAGCTCAGCTTGGTTCAAAATGATTGATAAATAATGGGAGAGAACAGTGTTACTCAATGGTAATGGAATAAAACCAGAAAATGTTATTATTTTCCCCTCTCAAACAATAAAGGGTTTGTTTTAATAGGAAAATGATGCACTGAAACACATACTATATATACTTGAGTATAAGCCCACCCAAATATAAGCCAAAGTACCTAATTTTGACCTGAAATACCATAAAAATAGATTGACCTGAGTATAAGCCGAGGGTGGGAAATACAGCAACTGCTAGTGAATTTCAATAATCAAAATACATGGTAAATATGGTAAAACTAATTAAATTATTGGCACATCTCAATCTGGTGTAGTCTTGGGACCCTCTTGGTCATTGACCCGAGTATAAGCCATGTCCCCTTTAGGGGGTTCATTTTTGGGGCTAAAAAACTTGGCGTATACTTGAGTATATATGGTATACAATTTTACAAAACAACAATTTATAATTGATATTCGGGACTGATTCTCACTTCAACTTTTTACATCCAATTGCAAGGGTTCCCTTTAATATTGCTTACATAACTAGATGCTGTGCATCTGTTCATCAACTCCTCTGGCATACCATCTGGATAGCCAAGGATGCTCTTGGGATTCATACAACTTTCTCATCCTCAGCTTTTTCTCTCTCTTTAGAATCCACATATAGTTAATCCTGTGTTTGTTTATCTGAGAACAGTTTTGATCTATCTACTCTGCTCTACTCTACCTACCTACCTATTATTCTGTCATAATTAATGCCCAACATTATTCAAGGCAGCTTACAATAAATAAAAAGACACCAGAAAGTGCAAGCATACATAAAATAACACAGACCAATAAATAAAATCATATCAAAACACACTTCTAGGTAACATTTGAAGAGCATTTGCTCCAATAAAGGTTATATCTTTTCTCCCTTCATCCCTGATTTTGCACCACTACTCATATTATTTCTGGTTTAACTTTCAAAGCGATCACATCACAACTGTACTATCTGTGGCATTTTTGTCTTCCATGGGCAGGAATCAAAAGAATGTACATATCTGTTTATGGGAACAAACAATACAGATTATGTGAATAGTTTTTTCTGATGAAATTTTTTAGGTTTCTGTCACAAGCAAAATATATGGGGAAAGTTTAGGTATGCACGATGCTTGCATTCAGTGATAGAACAGGAGGGAGAGCCAGGATTCTTGTGAGAACCTCTAATAAATCTGTCACTCTCTTCTAGATTTTCTTACAACGTGAAGATGGCAAAAGGTGATGGTAGTGTACGATGTTTCCAAAGCTTGCTAATCATGGGGAATGTTGTCTTAGGGGTAAGTTAACCTGAATAGCATGATCTGGAGATGCCTGTCTCAGTAGCTGTCACTGTTACTGATTAATATTGAACAGTCTATTCCAAGGGTTTAATGGTTTGAGAGACATCATCGTGTATGTACTCATATGACAGAAATCATAATAACCATGACAGTAATGGTGGATGAATGTACAAATCCACCTTCATTATCCTCAGTTATGCTTTTCTTATTGTCTCCATGTATTCCTACCTGTCAGGATAGTGGATGTAGGAGGGGCTGTGTGTGTTTAATTTTCCCCCCCAAGATCAAAGATTGAATTAACTTGTGAAAATGTATGAATGATAGAACACCTTCAAAGCCATGGTGTCAAAAAAATATGCTTCTCTATTTCATTCCTCTATCCCACCCCCAAGCAGATAGACGGTTCTTTCAAACAGAATATTTATCCTCCTTAGTGTTTCTGCTGCTGTACTAATTTTATCAGTAGGTTTCTCACCATCCAAATGACTTTCCATTTGTCCCGATTAGTACAGTGACATATTCTGTAGCTTTCCCTGCTTTTTCAGCCTTCCTGAAGGCACGACTGATTTTTAGTCTCTGTTCTGGGAAGTGGATGAAGTTCAGTGTTCCAGTGCTTCTAGCTGAGGTTCATTTTTACATTCAGTGCCTCCCAGTCAGACACCCCAGAAGAGGAGTTTCACTAGGCAATTGGATTTGTTACATATTTTTAAAAGCATTTCTAAGGTTTCCTGGAGAGAAGCAGTTTTCAGACTAACACCTTTTAAAAATACATCTTGGATATGGCTTGTGATGAGTCCCGGACACTTTTGTGCTGGGAGAAATGGTGTGAAGTTTGTGCTCCCTCTGCAAGTACAAAGAGAATAATAGCAAGAAATGTTGAAATGACATATGGGGACTCTGGGAAGTGCAGTCCTGAAAAGCCATTTTTTAAAGCAATGTCTAAGGAGAATACATAGATATTGCCTTGGTATACCCATCATGCATTTGCTTCCATTCTCAGTGTTGTGGCCTTGCTCTCATGGCTGAGTGTATATACTTTGTGTCGGATCAACACACACTATATCCCTTGCTGGAAGCTACTGACAATGATGATATCTATGGTGCTGCCTGGATTGGGATCTTTACTGGCTTCTGCTTCTTTTGTCTTGCTGTCCTTGGGATTGTCGGTGTTGTGAAGTCAAACAGGACAATGCTGTTGGTGGTAAGTTGGACAGTACCTAACTGTATGCAGCTTTCTTAGGATCAAGGAACTGTGAGTTGGTGTATTCATGGCATTGTCCCCCTCAGAAATTGCCTTGACAGGTATAACTATGTGGGAGATAGCAGTAGGTAGCTTGTCAAAGAAATACTGTGATATATCTGCAGAGTCTCGGATAATTAGGAGCAGTAGCACTTTTTGAACAAAATGAAACTTCTTGCTTCTCTTTCCCCACAGTGTTGCAGTTCAGAAGCAGAAACTGGGATATCCTCCCTTCTAATGATATGTGCATAACTTGCTGCCAATCATTGTGAAAGATATGCTAAAATAATAATAATTGGAAAATGTTTTATTGTAAGTAGGTATCACCCTCTGTCTTGACATCATTAGCCCACAAAATTCTATTGCAAGACAAGAGTCACTTTCTGGTTCTGAGCCCTTTTGGCACACAAAGTCCTCCTCAGCCCCAGGCCAGTATTGATGAAACTGCTGCCTTCCCTCAAGATAGATCCAAGTGGGATTTAATCCACTTGGGGACCATCACCCTTCCTTGTGGACTTTGGGACCCAAGGCCGGTAGTCCTCAGGGTTGTCAGGTTTGTTAACCACTGCCTGACACTCACCGTTGAGTTGCTGGCAATTTGGTATACTCTATTACCATAATGGGATAACCTGGCCAGACACCTACACTGCAGTCTAAAGTAAACAATTCCTCTTTAAAAATTGTTTTTACCTATTATTATATAAAAACCATGGAATGTTATAACGAACTGCTTTGTAAACATTTGATTTTATAACTAAAGACTAGGCCTGGGGAGGATGGGCATGGGGTAACAAGTTCCCTGTTATGAAATAAATGTATACAGTGCTCTTTCATAAGATAAAAAGAATGGTACAGGTCAGAGAGTTTATCAAAGAGATTGTTTGCGTATTCATAGTTAACAATACCACTGGAGTATCAGGGGATGACTTGAATATGCAACTGAGCCATTAGAAATAACAATAATATTGAAAGTTTGTGATGGGAAGCTAAGCTACCATTTTCCTTTTCAGGTATGGTGAGCAGAATTTTTTGCTGAAACCCTTCAAAAATGGAAAATGTCCCATATTTAATTTTTCTGGGGCAGAAATTTCAGTTTCTAAAAAAATTAATTGTTTTTGCCAGCGTAAAATGGAAAATGCTAACAGTGACTTTTCTAATTGCAGCAACTTGTCATCAGGATTTACATCAGGAGTTCTTAACCTTTTAAAGCCAGGAGCCAGGTCACACTCCGTCAGACAGCTTTGGGGTCCGGATGGCCAATGTGCCCTTCCTCTACCACATGGCACTTCCTAGTGTGGTGGAGGCAGTGAGGGGCCACATGAAATGGTGCCATGGGCCACATCTGACCCATTGGCCACAGGTTGAGAATCCCTGTTTTACATCAATTGCATTATGCTGGCATAAAAATGCAATTGGATTTTTGGGCAGTGTTTCATAAAACTCATTAATAAAATCAGGTACATAACAAACTGCTTTCTTTTGAGATTGAGCTAACTGGTGCAAGTGATTGTACAGGGAATGCTACTGAAACTAGAGCCCCCTCTTGGTCATATCCTTCATACTAGCTTTAGTTTAGACCATTCTGAGCAGCTGTAACATTAATATTTCTTCATTGGTCTCTGAATGTTTACTTTTAATTTAAATCGACAAATTAATATTATTGCTACATTTTTATTTAAGATGTGGCCCTCTTTAGATATTGGGCACTCTAATGCAGCCTTCATATCCCATAAAATTGGGGATCACTGGTACAGAATATGTTCTTCCTCTGGTGGAGTCAGGGTGGGATTCCCAGTAACAAAAGAGTTCCTCCTTCTGTCCTAGGGTTTTCACAGCCTGCACATAGTGAGACAAATTACACGAAAGTCATGCAAGTAGAAGAATAGAAGTAGGAACTCACTGCCAAAAAAATTCCTTTTTATGGTGATATCATCACCCTTTTACAGTTGTAACGGTATCTTGAGATTTATTACTGTATTTTAAAGAATTTGGCAAAATATGCAAAAATGCAGCATCTGAGAACATTAGAATAATTTGGGGTCCTTTAGACAGGCCATGTGATACACACTACAGTACTGTGTCTTCCAAGTACCTTCCCACAAGTCGCTACCCCTCAGCCTCTGCTCCTATTGATCTAAAGTCAAGACTAGCTCTGTAAAAGTGCTTCCTTCAGGAAGAAAGTGGAAGAAGTGTAACAGGAGCTTAACTATCATATTTCTAACCATAGTAGACATTGTTTCTGAACCATGGCAATCAGCTATGCTGCTATTCTAGATTCTTCTTATCAGTGAACTTGTTTGGTTAGACAAGATGTGGTAAGGACTCATACCTGACAAAGGTGCAGTTTTGTTGTGTTTTGAATTGCCATGAAGACCTTTCAGTGAAGACAACTCATTTGCCTCTGAACTGCCAAATGATAGATTTTTTTGTGTGCTGTCAAGTCAGTTCTGACTTATGGTGACTCTTTCCAGAGTTTTCTAAGTAGAAGAACACAGAGAAATAGTTTATCATTTCCTCCTCCTGGAGTCACCTTGGGGCTATGCAGCTTGTCCATTACTACATAAATTTGCTCTTTTCCCAGGTGACACAGTGGGGAACCAAACTCCCAACCTTTAGTTCTGTTGCAATACACTTAAACCAGCCAGCTCAAATTATATTTATGATCTTCAAAATAGTCTGAACCTTTGTTTCTGAAGCGTTAAATCTTACAGCCTTGAAGAAGTTAGAAGGCAAAGACAAAAAAAACTGTCTAGGATATAATCACATATTTCTGTTTTTCTCACTGATCTATATTTGTGATATAAGACTGCCTAACATTCACAGTGACAGGTGATGCGTATTTTGTTTTTAGTATATCATCCTGATGATGGTTGTCTTTGCCTTTGAAGTTGCCTCTAGCATCACAGCAGCAGTTCATCGAGACTTTGTAAGTATTCCGTCATTCTACTTGATTGCTCCATTCTCTCAGATGGTCTTAGCTTTATCCTTGAAGTTAAAAATATGCAGGACTGTGGCAAAGATCTGTAAACAGATTGTGGTGCTAAACAAAAATGAAGGCAGTTGGCTAGGGGACATCTATGTGAGGTGTGCAGTGTTTTAATGATTTTTCATACTACAATGGAAAGAAAAGAAACGTGCCCACAATAGAACTATCTGTTCTATAATTAAACAAAGAAGCCTGGAATCATACAATTTTAACATTTTTGTCATTTACACTGAAGATGTTTGAGTGATCTCATGTTTAGAAGAAACCATGAAGAGCCAGCTAGTCACATTTGACATTATAATTCTCCCATTAGGTAGCCCATTATCAAATTTTGGATGGGGATATCTATTTTCTTTGTGTGAACTAATTGCTGCTTTGGAATGGAAGGGGAAAAATTACTGTCATTAAGTCTAATCAATTTAGCAACATGAGCTGGATTTTGTCAAGGATGTCTTCTATCAAATCTAGAGTCTTCTACAGAAAGCAATCTGCCTAATATTTCTTATTGCCTTTCCACTCTCATTGTTCTGTAGCTCACACCTGAACTCTTCTTGAAACAAATGCTAGAAAAATACCAGAATCCAGACCCCATCAACAATGATGACAAATGGAAAAGTGCAGGTATCACTAGGACATGGGATCGGCTAATGTTGCAGGTAACAACACCTTGCAGTTAATATGGGGCTGTAGTCTTATTTGAACATTAAGAATTAGTTTCTAAACATTTCAAAGCTCTCTTGTGCTCTTTTATGAACATTTTCAGTGAGTTTTCAGTGAAAAAGTTCCTGTAGGGCAGCAGCTTACTTTTGTGTAACTTTTAATGATGAAATGCTCTTGTAAAAACTTAGTTGCAAAATGTCTTGGGCTCTTTTATAGCTTTTAGCCAATTTCTCAAGTTTTTCAAGTTTTGCATTTACAGGTAGGGTGAACGTATGAGTGGAGCTGTGCCAGGTAGGTTTGACCTCCAAAATACAAGATATCAGGCAGCCCTTCTTGTGGCATCTGCACAAACAGGTGTAGCCTACTGTTGTGTATACTGCACACTTTTAAAATGAGCAGTATACAATATCCACATCACATTTCTTAGTACTGCCAAGTGCAAATTAAAAATGTTGTTGACTTTATGGGAATGCCGTCTATTATATGTCAGCCCAGATCTATTGGTACAAGCTTTGACTTTCTTGAAATATAAAAACAGTGAATGTTGATACAGTAGAATGAAATCATCATGATGTTGTTTAGAGCAGCAGCAGGTAATTTGGGCAGAAACTGTCTTTCTAGTGTGCAGGAACTAACTTGAACAGAAGCTGGAAACTAATTTCATTGGTGTTTACCTGCAGATACATAAGATTAGAAATATATTATAAATTAAATTCCATTTATCTCTCAATGCCATTTCCAGGGAATCCTAAGCAGGTGAAGGCATCTGCTTGGGAATACCCTGAAGCAAATGGTGAGCCACAGTGTGAGACAGAATGCTGGACTGGATGGACTGTGGCCTGTTCCAGCAAGGCTGTTCTTATGTTATGTTCTTATGTTATGTTATCTCTGATAAAGATTCCTCAAGATCTTGAATCACTGACTCTAACTTATCCTTTTGTTTAGAAATCTGTAGGCTCTCATAGTGTTTCCACTCAGGAAAATGATCAGCCTGCTCTAGACTGAATATTGAGGGATAATTTTGGTCATCTATTTATCACTCTTATCTTAAACATCACTTCGATGCAAATTCCTGTGAAATGAAAGGGACATTTTTGGTTAATTCAAGACTTGGGAAGCTTCTTGAATATAGCAAATGGCTATATTTATTTCGTTTCCACAATTGATTAGGTTATAATTAATAATTATGTGCCTTCAAGCCATTTTACTAGGAATCAAATATTTAGCAGTGATTTACCAGTCCCCTTTTCTGATATCAAAAAGCTTGCTCAAAGCCTCAGAAGTAGCACAGCTCATAACTCCCAACAACCACAAATGCTCCAAGTGACCTTAGCTGATTTGAACTCCTAACTCCTGACTCTAAAGTTAGATGTTCCAACCCATTGAATTGTTCTACTTACTTTTTCAATAGGTAACATCACATAAATTTATCTATATTTAAATAATAATAATTGTGTGGAAATCAAGAAAATTCCAACTTATGTTCCTGACCAGGGTTTTCTAGCTATAGAGAATATTCAAAAGTGGGTTACCATTCCCTAGGTTTTCTCTGGGACCATGTAGCTTGCCCAAGATCTCAAAGGCTGTCTGTTCTCCTCCCAGGCACAGTGGGGAATTGAACTCATGGTCTTTGGTCATATAGCCTGGTGTTCCAATTCACTGGATAAATCTTTAGTAAGCATTAATTGGGGAAAAATTAAATGGTTAGCCTAGTGCTACTATATTCCAGTAATATCCTGGTGATTTCATTACACGTTGGGCATGGAAAACATCAACTAACTCAATATGAATCTGTTCTGCCTCCTCCTTTTCCTTTCCACCAGTATCTTATTAAGTTTCTGATAAATAGAATATCCCACAATTGCAGTAATGTGAGATGGCACTGACTCTCACCACTGTTGTTCCATTGTAAGTTTCCTTCATGGAAATCATGTTACACAGTGACAAGACCTGTGTAAGCAGTGTGATCCTCCATTATGATAAAAGTGAGAATTTCAATTCAGTGGAAACTAAAAAGAGGGTAATGGTCTTCATTCCTTAAAATTATGAATAAAATGCTTAATTGCCACTTTTAAAAGACCCTGTTTTTCCCCACCAGAATTTTTGTTGTGGTGTGAATGGCCCAAAAGACTGGCAAGAATTCACTTCTGTTTTCCGGAAGGTGAACTCAGATGCAGATTTTCCCTGGCCACGCCAATGCTGTGTTATGGATACCCTGGGAATACCAACCAATGTGGATGGCTGCAAATTGGGGCTTAAAGGCTATTATCACGAAAACGTAAGCATTTTTTTGCCTTGGCTTTTGTGTTGAAGTAGTGGACAGCTTCCTCCCCTCTGGAATGCCAGTGCTGGTCATGTGAGAACTAGTCGTCTGACCACAGAAAGGACCTTGCTACTTCAGTGAATATCTCGGAGTACACAGAAAGAGCCTCCTCAAAGATTGTGGTATTTTTGAACCACAATCTGCTGTACGCTGGTAACGGCAACCTTGTGTTGCCAGCTAATCTTTCTCACACTAGGTCAGGTGAAAGGAACAGCGGAATGAACTCAGCAAAAGATGCCTTCATTTTGGCAATTTCATGTCTGGCCTAGACATGGAAGAGGAAGAAGATGTCAATATCACAGTGAGAACATTCACATGCTTTGTAGTGGCAGTAAAAAAATCCAATGCTTTGTTGGGGGTGTCTTGAGAAAGAATTTGGAAATAAAACTGTCAATATCTTCATGCCCTTTTACAAATCTATAATGCAACAAACAAAATGCAGTGTTTAATGTTTCTCACCATGCTTCACAGAGGAATTGTAGAGCTACCTTTTAGGCTGTTTAGCTTTGATTTAAAAAATGACCCACACAATGAAGAAAGTAAGAAGCAGAATGGTACCTTTCTCACTGTGCTACTAGCCAGAGTCATTCAGTGAAGCTGTATGGTATAAAATGTATTTAGTATTGACAGTGTGTGCGTGCATACGTGTGTGCGTGCATACGTGTGTGTGTGTGTGTGTGTGTGTGTGTGTGTGTGTGTGTGTGTGTGTGTGTGTGTGTGTGTGTGTAGAACAATAAAGGAAGGGCAATCCAAAACAGTGGAGACTGGGCGTGTAAGTAGCCACAAAATGCTATCTATGGTTTGTGATGTACTGTATGTAGAAAATCAATAGGATAAAACAAAGTGTTCTGAAAGTTGGTGTAGTCACCTGGTTGGAACTCTAGACTCTATGAAGCACTCAAGATTGCCAACATTTTCTTTTTGCAAGTCCTACATGTTCTTTTGCATTTGGGAAGTAAGACTTGATTCCCAGATCCTTGGGAGCTAGCAGCTTCTTCTTCCATTCCCAGATGTGAAACTGCCAAAATGAAGGCACCTTTTGGTGAGTTCATTCTACAGTTAACATCAATGGATCATGACTTTCTGATCTAGTCATTTTTCTGCCTGAGGAAAGAGATGAAGGCTCACTTCCACTTAGCATATATACAGTGGTATTTCTTAACCAAACTAGTGTGTTCAGAGAAGCTGGAAAACCTAGCAGTGATGTTGTGTGGGCGGCAGTACTTTACCTAGGCTGGTGTGACAAGCTACATATGAGAGCACTTTTGGCTATTAGGCTTCCTATCTGAGTTGTCTTTCACAGTTTTTGAAGTGTTTAGTTAAGTGGGAGGGTGATATTCAGCCTCAAGACTAGCAACCAAACTTTCCTAGTGCAAATGTCTAGACTAGGGATTCCCAACCTAAGGCCCATGGAGCTGGATCCAGCCCATGGTGCCATTTCTTGTGGGCCCCCCACCCCTCCAAGAGCTTTTGAGAGAGAAAATGGCCACCCCTTTGAAGCTGTTGGGACAAAACGGCCTCCCCCATCATGCAGGCAGGGCAAAATGGCCATCTGACTCTTGAAGCTGACTGAAAGAGCATGACCCAGCCCCCAGCTTGAAAGGTTTGGGAACCCCTGCTCTAGACTAACACCCCAACTTCCATACCACAGTTTGATGTTTCTTGAATGATGTTATCTGGGCACCTGCTACTGACTCTCATGTTTTCTGAAATCCCAGGGTTGCTATGACATCATTTCTGGCCCAATGAACAGACATGCTTGGGGTGTGGCCTGGTTTGGATTTGCCATTCTTTGTTGGGCGGTGAGTATCTAAAAGGATTTAATTTCATACTCTTTGGGGGTTGTTGTTTCTATTCATTCAGTGAGAAAACATTTGACTTGTTTTCATTCTGGCATGAGGTTTTCCAGTACAGACAGAAATATATTTCAAGTATTATGGCTGGATTATGATTAGGAATGTGTATTGACATACAGTAGAACACCGCATAACAAAAAAACTCCATTCCACGGAGCTCTTCGCTATGCGGTTTTTTGTTTTTGTTTTGTTTTTTTGTTATGTGGTTCCCTATGGGAGATACCCTGCATTACAGGGGGTGGGAGTCTGTTAACCAGGGTTCTCATTGAGCGGGTATACCCCAGTTACCAACAGACCCCCCCCCCCCGCATAATGAAGAATTTTTTTGTTATGCGGGGTATCACCCTTGCATAACGAATGTTTTGTTATATGAATTTTTCGCTATGCGGTGTGCTTCTTATGTGAGGTACCACTGTACTTATATTTCTCAGTATTTTTATTGCATTCAAAAACCACAATGGGTTGCAAGTTTTATTTTCTTATCCGCCCACTGCTGGGACAGTTGTGTAATTTCTGGTAGATACTTTTTACTGCATTTTCACATTGAAGAAAGCATGGTTGTGTGTATTTTTCAAAAATATGCAAAAAAAATTGCCCATGTACATTTACTACTGTAATTCGATTAAAACATAAAGGAAAAGAAATCTGTTACTCACAATTTCTTCATAATGTTAGGAAGGCCCCCCCAAAATTACATGCATATTTTGTTAATAGTCTTTCACACCACAATTTCGATAGATTTGTATAAAATTTTAGTTAATCTGAATTTCCTCTCTATCCCTAGTTATGGATTTTTCTTCTTCCCTGTCAAAAATAAAAGTTTCTTGACATTTGGGTTTTCTTTCAAAGTCACGGCTTCCTACGGTGAAATCAGATTATTTTTGCTAAATAAGCTTTAGCTCCTGTGTTTGCCTTTCTACTTCAAAGCCTTCAGATTTAATTTCTTTACAGCCTCTTGAAGAAGCTTAACCTGCCTGGAGTTAAATATTTTTATAATACTGATAATGACAATGTGACTGTATTCTGCATTAGCTAAAGATATGTGACTTATTGTTTCTTGACTTTAGATTTCTGTGTTTGTATTTCAATCGTTAATACAGTACAAGAGAGTATATAAATATTTTAAAATAAATTAAAAATTAGGGAAAAAATCTCACTACAAATCACACTACAGCTAAGGAAGGCATGTTTATTCCTGGTTTCCTCATTTCCAACTCTTGCAAAAACAAAGTACAAAAAAGAGCATTTTAGGCATATGTTCATAACTTGTTACTGCTTTGTCTCTTGCTGTTTAATGTTTGGTTCAAAAACAATGGTAGGTAATTCATTCATTAGACTACTCAGGTCTCAAAACCAATTGAGTTTTGGGTCCTATATGGTTCATCTGGCTGAGCATAGCAGAACTTGGGTGACCCGGCAACAGAGTAGACACTGAGTAACTGACAGCCCTTGATCTGTAGAAATGAAGTAAGATAATTGATTCTGTGTCTACTGAAGTGAAAACTGGTACCAAGAGCTGTTTCTAGAGCTTTGGAACCAGTCTTTTCAGACTTTTGATGGAAATTGGACCCTGAAGCCTAACATCTGCCAGGTTGAGTATTGTACTCTTTCATTTCTCCCCTGTGCTGGAAAATGTAATATCCAGTCAGGTGAAGAATCCTGCAGGACTTCCCCGATTTTAAGACATCAGTGGCCTGCATGACCTTTTTCTTTAAAATGTTTATTGCTAGCTACTTCTGTTACAGACTCTTCTCTTATGTACACTGGTCCATAATATTAACTATGCCTTGTTTGGATATTATCAGATCATTGGGGGGGAAATAGACCTCAAATAGTTAAAAGTAGAAGTTGTAAGAACTTTTAAATTTTTCCCATGTGTCCTACAGGCATGTTTTTGTTTGGAAATGGCTATTTATTTATTTATTTATTGTACTTCTATTGCCGCCCAACTTGACAACGACTCTGGGTGGCTTACAGCAATAGACAGTGTTAAAATCCACGAAAAACACATAAGCCCCCATTTTAAAAATTCCAGATAATTTACCAACCCCATCCACACACATAAAAAGAGAGAGAGAGTCTCAACTGTTTATGGTGAGATAAAACTTCCTCATACAGGAAAACATGTTTGCAGTACTCCAACTTTGAACTGTCCATTCATAACCTTTCCAACAGCTATCTAGGTTTGTGTAGTGCCCAAACTGGTATAACAAGCACCCATGTAAATGTGAAATAACCTCTACGGAGACAGTGAAAAGACTGCAAGTAAATGCAGAAAGATTATTAAACTAATCAAAGACACGTAGGCAAAAATGACATATACTCGTCAACCAAAGGATGAGTATATTATAAAAAAAGAAAAATCAGGATGGCCAATGTTGATGAAGAGAATAGGTTTGAGCAAGAATATGGACCCCAAAAACAGAGTCTGTCCAGATATGGGTTAGGGTTGCTTCTTCTGGATTTTGGAGGTTGTCCTGGTCCACTTTTTAAATGGTATCCACACTTGTTGGACACCAAAGTAGTCACAGTTCCCCACAATTCACAGTTTGAGCTCTAGTCAGGAGGTTCAACTTTTTCATTTCTCTTGACCATTCTAAATGACCAGAAAAAGTGTTCACTAAGCATCAAAGGGCTGGTTCCCATTTGGATAGGTGGAGTGCACCAAGGGTTTAAAATGGAAACTGACCTTTTCCAGCTAATCCAGATACCTATTTTGTGGACAATCTGGACAGACCATCAATGGATGTTTTCAGGGAAGTTGGATTCTTCTTCTATTCTCTCCCTCCATATTTCCCTCTCTCATCAATATCACAAGGGTAAGGATCTAGCAATTGATGAGTAGAGAGAGGCAAAACACAGAGAAGGTCTTAAATCTCCACATCTCATCAAAACCTCTTCTTTCCATCCTCACATACTATGCCAAGATCAGTGTTGCTAAAGTATGACTCCTGTCATCCCTCACCATTGGCTAGCCTGGCTAGATCTGATCAGAATTGGTGTCTCATTGACACTTGGAGGACCACAGAGTTTCTGACAGTTTGGGAAAAAGATATACAGTACTACATTTCTCAAGATGGGGAAGCACCATTTTTGAATGACAACGCTAAGGATTCTTGGAGCTGTGGTCTGCAAAAGGGACTTCCACAAACTCTGTTAGTGTTCTTGAGAACAAACCAAAATAGATGTGGTAGGAGCTATGACTGGATAAACTCAGATATTAGTGGCAAGAACACATCAGCCGCACTAGTGTCTTGTTTTGAATTAGTGTGAGCTGCCAGGACAACTTTAGAGAACAACTGCTACACAACCATCTATATTTACAAGGGCCAGGTATATTCAGGGTTAAGGCATTGTGGGGAGAGTAAATTCCCATATTGCCCTAGCCTGGAAGATTCAAATAGCATAGCCATGTTCTGAAGGCAATTGAAAGCAATCTACTCTGGCTCCTGCCACCACTCTCTTCTTATTGCCCTATCATCATTCCCTTGTGTCATCAAGGGCCTAAGAGTGACGGGAGTGGGGTCAATGACAGTGCTTTTCCTTCCCCCTCAGTTATGGTGAGAAGGCTTGAGCCACCACTGTTAGCCACTATAGCAAAGTTTTCATTAGGCCCAGCTGTACAAGTATGTATAGAAGTACTTGGTCCTTCAAGAACATAGGAATATATTGTTGTCATGTGTTCTTAATATCTATATACTAGCTTATTGCCTACCATTGCCAGGGGTTATTGTTTTTTTTTTAATTGTGGGAAGGTATGTATGACAGGGCGAGAGGCAAGTATCCATCAGGGGAGGTGCTCTGCCTGGCAGATCCCTGCCTGGTGCCTTTGCATTTTCCCCTCAGCTGTTTTGAGGGCTGGCTCAAAACAGCGAAGGGGAAAATGCAAAGGGGAGAGGCAGGAATCTGTCAGGGAAGGTGCTCTCCCTGGCGGATCCCTGCCTGGCGCCTTTGCATTTCCCCCTCTGCTGTTTCAAGGGCTGGCTTGAAACAGCGGAGGGGGAATGTCGGTGCCCGGAGGAGGCAGGAAAGGGGGGAGGCAGATGTATTCTGTTTTCCCTTCCCTGCTGGTGCCCGTGGGGGGAGGCAGGGAAGGGGGGAGGCAGACACATTCTGTTCTCCCTTCCCTGCCGGCGCCCGGAGGGAGGCAGGGAAGGGGGAGGCAGATGCATTCCATTCTCCCTTCCCTGCTGGTGCTCAGGGGGAGGCAGGGAAGGGGGAGGCAGGGAAGGGGGGAGGCAGATGCATTCCATTCCCCCTTCCCTGCTGGTGTCTGGTGGGAGGCAGGGAAGGGGGAGGCAGACGCGTTCTGTTTTCCCTTCCCTGCTGGTGCCTGTGGGGGGGAGCCAGGGAAGGGGGGAGGCAGACACATTCTGTTCTCCCTTCCCTGCCAGCGCCCGGAGGGAGGCAGGGAAGGGGGGGATGCGTTCCATTTTCCCTTCCCTGCCGGTGCCCAGGGCAGGTAGGGAAGGGGGGAGGCAGACGCGTTCCATTCCCCCTTTCCCTGCCATCACCCGGGGGAGGCAGGGAAGGGGGGAGGTGGATGCATTCCATTCTCCCTTCCCTGCTGGCACCCAGAGATAGTGCGCATGCATCGGCCATTGTTTTCTTTTTTCGCATGCGCCAGCTGTCCCGCCTCCACTGTGCTCATGTCCTCCTGCCTGATTGGCTGAGGCATACTGTGGTGCAGAGGATTCTGGGACTTGTAGGTTTTTTTGTCCGCATTCGTGGGGCATTGGCCCCACTCTCAGCCCCTGGATCCTTATGGTGCTGATCTCTGGGACAAAAGGTAGGTGTGCAAGGTGCATTATGGGATAGGCTGGATGGGTGCGGATATGCATTCAGCACACACACAGTCCAACCCCCTTCTTATAGATATAGGGGCAGATCCTAAGATAGGCAACATATTGTTTTCCAAGTGCATCTGGCATGCCATCTTTGTCATTCTCCTCTACTGGTTAGCCTACCCAAGAATGATGAGAGCTACAAATCAGGAATATCAAGAGAGCCAAAGTTGTTCATTCTTGTTCTAGGACAATGGCAAGAAACCTTTATTTTCCAGACAAAGGTTGCATCTCATATGTCCGAATCTGTCTGTTGGCAGTGGGCAAAGTCAGAGCCAGTATGGGTGGGGCTACCCCTTGTTTTCTACCTACAGCCAAAAGTGGAAGGGGGCCACTCCTTTCCTCCCTGCCCCATGTGTTGTCAAAGTCGGAACAGATTATGTTTGCCAAATGTCTGAACTGATTGGTTGCTGAGATCTTTCAAAATTAGGCTAAGCATCACATGTAGCTTGTGAGTTAATTCAGGAGCTTAATGGAGCTTCCCTCCTCTTCAGAGAGCAGATGAATTTGAGGAAGAGAAAGGAGCAAAGAACAATCCGGGTTTCAGTCTTAATCTTCTCTGAACCTATGCATCTGTTGTCCTCCCACATCTGCTTTGGTTTGTTAACATTCAAGTTCACATGTAGACATCTCAGTCTCAATTACATTCATAGCCATCCTTAAAAAAACTTAATAGAGTTGTGAAACTTCTAGATACCTATTTTAGTGTATGAAAACCAATACACAGGACACAGCCTCGGGCTGGGTTAACTCAGGTTTATTGCATGGTGGTCAGAGGGAACATGAGGTAATGGCGGATCAATAGCTCTTTATATACAGTAGTAATACATTTGAACGTGGTTCCACGATAGCCCATTGGCTACTGTCGTCGTGACGTCATTGCTGGTCACGCCCTTCTTGTCCAGGTGTAGGTGGTGGCGGGAAAACTTCCCGCGCTGTTGCCTTTGATGAGTTTGGACCAAGAGAGCTTTGGACGCTCGCTGCTGCCAGCTGGTGGTCATTAGCTCGCGTCCTATTACAGGGTTTATGTGATACAGCTGAAGGTTACATTGTTGCCCATAGGCAAGGTTACATTGGTTCAGATACATTGTTATCCCTGTGGAGGATCAAACCATTAGGACACAACATCCCTCCCCCCTAGGATGAGACGAAGTCTCGAAACCACACTCTCCCCCCCCCCTAGGATGGGACGAAGTCTCTCAGCCAAGATGGCTTATTTCGAACACGCTGGGGTCTCGGTGTGGGCTGCCTTCCCCCTGGTTTGCTACCTTCTCTTTGTCCCCTGGTTTCCTGCCCTGTAATTGGAGAGGGAGACTCGTTAGTGACTTGCCGCGGCTCCGCGGCGTTGTTGGGAGGTGTGTGCTTTATTGGGGAAGAACCGGGGGCACTGGGGACTAACGAAAAACCCCTCTTCTCGCTTGGACGGGTGGGGGAACACTCCCGAAAACCCCCCCGGCTCTCAAAAGCAAAATCAGAATTAAATTCGGGGGCAGCGGCCGCGAACTCCTCTCCCCCTTCGGTCGCGAACTCCTCTCCCCCTTCCCCAGCCCCTGATAGAGCTGGCGTATCAAAAGGGTATGAGTCGGGGCCGCTGCTTTCCCCCCTTGCTTGGGACTGTTGTCCGTTGCTGTCCCCCCCTTGGGCTAAACGGGTGGGGGAGAACCCTAACGCTGAGTCCTGTCGCTGAGCTCCACTGACCGGCCCCCCACTCACTCGGTGCCTAAGTTGGTCCGCGTGCCTCCTCCAGAGGAGACCTGTGCTAGTCTCGACCCGGTACGACACTGGCCCCGTCCTTTCCACAACCGTCCCTGGTACCCAGGCTGGACCTGCGCTGGCGTAGTTCCTGCAGTGAACAGGATCGCCGGCGGCGAAACCTTTCGAGACTGCCAGCCCTATGTTTTTTCCTTTGTCCTCGACTCTCATCGGGTCTAGCCTGGACAGGATCGTGGTCAGTTTTCGCCGCATCAGCAGCTCTGCCGGCGAGTAACCTGACGCTAAGGGGGTCACCCTATACGCTAACAAAAACTGACATACTTGGTGATTTAGGTCCCCCGGGCCCATGCGCCGCAGCGCATCCTTTGTCGTTCGCACCAGCCGTTCCACTTGGCCATTCGTGGCGGGGTGAAACGGTGCGGATGTGACATGCCGAATGGCGTTTGCCTCCATGAATGCCTTGAATTCAGCGGAGGTGAAACAACTAGCGTTATCGCTGACTAAAGTGTCGGGTAAACCGAACGTGGAAAAGACTCTCCTTAGCTGGCTAATTGTAGTGGCGGAGGACGTACTCTTTACTGGGATAACCTCCAACCACTTGGAGAATGCATCCACCACCAGGAGAAACATTGTTCCTCGGAATGGGCCAGCGAAGTCTACGTGCACCCTGGACCATGGCCCCCTTGCTGTGTCCCATTCCCTACGCGGAAGACGGGCCGCCTCTGGCCGGGAGCCCTGGCATGCCTCACAAGTGCCGACCATGTGCTCAATGTCCGCGTCCAGCTGTGGCCACCAGAAGTAACTCCGGGCCAGCGCCTTTGACCGGACGATGCCGGGGTGGCTGACGTGCAGCAGTTCGAGTACCCTCGGTCGCAGGGACGTAGGAACCACCACCCGTTGGCCCCACAAAAGGCAGCCCCTCTCTAGGGACAACTCTATCTTTTTTCGAAAAAATGGGTCGAATTCCGTACCTGGGGATGATGCCCTTCTGTATCCATGAGCTAACTTTCTCTAGCGTTCTGTCCTTTCCTGCGGCCCTGGCAATGTCGGCTGGTACTATTGGGGGTGAGTCTAAAACCTCTATTAACAAAACCTGGCGATCTCTTTCTGCCCTTTCCTTTTGGACGCCCGACAAGGGCAAAGGAGACCTCGAGAGTGCGTTGGCATGGCTGATCTCCTTCCCGGGCCGGTATTCCAGCTCATGCTGGTATGCGTTGAGAAAAATAGCCCACCGCAGCATTCTTGGGGACAGGATCTGTGGTGTGGGCTTATTTGCAGTGAAAATTCCTAATAGGGGCTTGTGGTCCGTCACGATTTTGAACGGCCGACCATACAGAAAATCGTGAAATTTTTTGGTTCCCGCTACTATCGCTAGTGCCTCCCTGTCTGTCTGTGCGTAATTACGCTCTGCTTGGGACAGGGACCTTGAATAAAACGCTATCGGGGCTTCCCTTCCGTCGTCCAACACGTGGCAAAGCACCGCTCCCACCCCCACCGGGGATGCGTCACAGACTAAGACCACTGGCCGTTTGGGATCGAAATGCGTTAGGATTGCCTCGGATGTTAGGAGTTGCTTCAACTCTTTGAACGCCCTCTCTTGCTCATCACCCCACACCCATGTTTCCTCCTTTTTTAGCAACCGATGGAGTGGCTCGGCCACGGATGCCTTCCGTGGAAGGAAGGTATGGTAAAAATTGAGGAGCCCCAGAAATGACTGTAGCTCGGTTTTGGATGTGGGGCGAGGGGCATTCTTGATGGCGGCTACTTTGGATTTGGATGGCTTAATACCCTCTGGCGTGACTCGAAACCCTAGAAACTCAACCTCAGTTTCGAAGAAGACACATTTGTCTTTTCTCAGTCGTAGCCCCGCTTTCTCGAAGACAGTCAGAACTTTATCCAATCTCTTTGCCAGTTCGGCCTCACTCCCCCCTGTTATCAACACGTCATCAAAATAAGGCAACACCCCCTCCAGCCCCTTCAGGAGGCGTTCCACAAGCGACTGAAAAAGGCCGGGTGCCGAGTTCACGTCGAACTGTAAACGCGACACCTGGAACGCTCCTTTATGTGTGACTATCGTTTGTGCCGCGGCCGTGGCGGGAGTTACAGGGAGTTGCTGATAAGCTTGAGCCAAATCGAGTTTAGCGAAACACTTTCCCCCATTCAGCCTGGCCAGAAGGTGGCTGACCACCGGCACCGGGTATGCATTAGGGCGGATCGCCTTGTTAATTGTACACTTATAATCAGCACAAATGCGCACCTCCCCGTTAGCCTTCAGAGCGGTTACAATTGGAGTTTCCCACTCCGCGGAATCAACAGGAATAAGAATCCCCTGGCCCACCAGTTTGTCCAGTTCCGCCTCTATTTTGTCCTTTAGTGCGAATGGCACCCTGCGCGGTTTGAGTCTTATCGGGCGGACCTCCGGGTCTAGGTCGAAGGCTACAGGGGGTCCCTTGAACTTTCCGAGTCCTTTTTTAAAAACGGCGGAATGCGCGTCGCACACCGCTTGTATTGGATCCACCCCCACGGTATGCACTCCCCCTATGAACAAACCTAAGGGCTGAAACCACTGCGTCCCTAGGAGGCTACAACTACCCCCCTTAAGGACAACTAGGGGCAGCTCCGCGGAATGTCTCTTAAAACTGACCCGAAATTTCCCGACCCCCAATACTGGAATGCTGTTCCCCTGTACATCTCGTAGCGTGGACCTCAACGTTTTAAGTTTGGGTCGCACGTGGGGGTCGATTTTCAAGAACTCTTTCTGGGAAATTATAGAATAGGAGGACCCCGAGTCAATTTCCATCCTGATAGGGGCCCCTTGTACTAGTACCTCAACGAAGTAATGGGACTGTCCCGCGGCCACGCTGAACACCGGAGCGTCGTCCTCGCTGTCGTCCGAGATGCGGCCCACGCCGTCCTGCTTCCTCGTGGTCTGGGCGCCATCTTTGGACCTTGCTGGACGATCCGGTCTGGTTGAGCGGTCTTGTGACTGCCTCCGGCCCTCCTTCCGTTTTCTGCACGCCTTGGCGATGTGCCCCCGACGGCCGCAGGTGTAACACTCGGCTTTCCTGAATGGGCACCTTACGCGCTCATGGGCCGCTCCGCAACCATCGCAGCGGCGCCCCCCTTTTCGGACCCTCTGGACCTCCTCGCCGTCGCTGCCTTCCGTAGACGACTTTGAGGCCCTTCGGGTTGCGTGCACCGACTGTCCGGACTTTCCGTGCACCGAATTCTCCGCTTTGCCGGCTCTAGGACGCCACTCACGCCACTGGTGCATTTCGTCCACTCCGGCATTCGTGTACTCCGCGGCTTCCGCGGCCTCTACAACCTCCGCCAGCGTGGGTGGTGGCTCCTTGTTCATCAAGCTGCGCTGCACCTCCTTGTCCTTCAGGCCACACAGCACTCCGTCCCTGAGGGCCGTCTCTAGGTCGTCCCATCTGCAGGGGCCGGCAGCTATCCTCATGGCTGTTACGAATGCCTCAACCGACTCGTCCGGCGCTTGGACTCGCCTCCAAAACGCGCTCCGAGCGGGAAACATTGCCCTCGAGGGACGGAAACGCTCACGCAGCAGCTTCATGATGTCGTCTGCTTTGAATTCGCTCACCTTCTTCGGTGCAATGATGCCCACCAGCGTTCGCTTGGTGTCTATCCCAAGCATTCTGGTGAGGATGGCCCTCTTCCTCTCCTCATCGTCTTCTTTGACTTTGAGTTCCACCAGTGCCGCCTGGAAGTCCATTTCAAAAAGCTCCCAGTCTTGCGGTTTGGTGATGTTGAACCCGCTCTGTGCCCTGGCTGCTCCTTGGGGATCCATTTATCCCATCCTCGTCGCCAATTTAGTGTATGAAAACCAATACACAGGACACAGCCTCGGGCTGGGTTAACTCAGGTTTATTGCATGGTGGTCAGAGGGAACATGAGGTAATGGCGGATCAATAGCTCTTTATATACAGTAGTAATACATTTGAACGTGGTTCCACGATAGCCCATTGGCTACTGTCGTCGTGACGTCATTGCTGGTCACGCCCTTCTTGTCCAGGTGTAGGTGGTGGCGGGAAAACTTCCCGCGCTGTTGCCTTTGATGAGTTTGGACCAAGAGAGCTTTGGACGCTCGCTGCTGCCAGCTGGTGGTCATTAGCTCGCGTCCTATTACAGGGTTTATGTGATACAGCTGAAGGTTACATTGTTGCCCATAGGCAAGGTTACATTGGTTCAGATACATTGTTATCCCTGTGGAGGATCAAACCATTAGGACACAACACCTATCCTGCTGTGTTGGGAGTAAAAGGGAGAAGAATAGAAAGGAGAGAAAGGAGAATGAATGAATAAATATCCACCTTCCTGAAGCTATCTGTTGATTTGGGGGTTTAGATTCCTGCTCAAATCAAGTTTCAACATCCACTGTGTCAACTTACCATGGTTCTGAACAAACCTCCTCCAATCTTCCTCTTCTTCCTTGTTCTCTCTACTCAGTAGGTGTTCATATACTAGGGAGAAAATACTTAGTACCTTGTGAGAGACAAACAGTGAAAATCAAAGGGTAAAGTTACAGAGTGATTTTGGAGCAAACACAGCTAAGCTTTGTCTAATAGCGGATGGTTTTCTGGTTCTTGTTGGTTGTGCAATATATAAAGAGCCGTTGCTTTTATTTTATTTTTTGTTCTAATTCTAGCATGGTTTTTGTAATTCTCTGCTTTCTAAGAACTGGCTATCTGACATGAGTATATGATATGCTGGCAAGAGTTAATCCCTTACCTTGGATACCTTGGAGTCATTATTCAATGAGGAGTCCATGCATTGGTAGAGATCTCCGGCACGACATTCTGCACATGCAAATAGACCTGAGAAATCAAGTCCATTTGCATGTGGTGAGAGCCTTGTCAGGGGGCGGTGGCTTGAGCGGTCTAACTAGGCAGTGTTGCCCATTTTTTGTCAATGATGTTATGGCTGAAATAAAACTCACCAAAGCATCCTCCATCCCTTGGGCAAGGTGAAAGCAGAGGGTACATGTCATGGTCTGTCTAGCCAGCAGATCATGCGAGTTAACCCCATTCTCCATAATTATGTTGTTTGTGCTGACAGTGTTCAGGCTGTTCCTCTAGTTGGTGAAATTTTAAGATGGAATATTTGGGCAAGATGTATGAGATGTTACAGTAGCAACATTTATGGCCCTTCTTGAATTGCTTTCCCTTTCCTTTCAGATGTGGGTCCTTCTTTGTACCATGTTCTACTGGAGCAGAATTGAATATTAATGGAGCAGCATCCAATCAACGTATCTTCCTTGGAGTCTTATTGTTTTGGTTACTTTATGTCTTTGAAATGTATTTTCTCCTCTGAAAGTTCTGAAGATATCTCTTTAATTCTCCTTTCCTTTCTGCACAGTGCTCCTATTCCACCTGCCCAACATTTCAAATATAGCAGGCATAATACTTGCAAGGCAGGAAAGGGGGATGTGCTCTCTGTGTTGAAAACTTCTGTCTTAAACACCATTGGATGAGTGTGCTGTTCCCAACAAATAGAGGGGGAAGAGACTCCAAATACATCAACCCTTTTGAAGCCACTTGTCTGGAACAAGTATACATCAAGACACATGCCAAAGTATTAAAAATGATGGTTTTCTTCTCTTTTATTAGCATGTGTCTCTGCTTTTTGCAGTGTATGAGCTACTCTGAAGAGATGTCACATGCTTTTATACATAAGATGAGAGACCATCTAGCCTAGGGAGTTAACTATAGGAAACTAGAAAATCCATGTTTGAAGGTTATTCTTCAGTTCATTATGGTGATCAGTGGACTACATTCACGACAATGGATTCAAAACTACCTCTTTTTAGCTGATCAATGTCATGTACACAATGATTTACATACACCTTTCCTGTGTCATTCTATCCATCCTTTCCTTGTAACATTTGTCAGTCATTAACTAGGGGAAGCTGCTTTTTAAGCAGCAGACTATAGGGGGAAAATATTTGACAATCTGTTAAATCAGCATTTATTTTCAACATGTCCTCCTGACTTGAAATATGTTGGTGTCAGAATCCATTAGAAGGTCTAACTTAGTAATTTAATGTGATAGCATGATATAAAATGGGCCAAAAGATTAGACATGGAGGCAAGAGTCCTGTTGAGCTTCTATACATACGTAGGTAAAAATATGGCAATTGAAGAAACTAATTAAAGTTAATTAGCATGGTGCACGTCATGTGGCTAGGCATTCAATGATTTTCTCTATAATTATCTTCACTTAGCAGACACAATGATCTGTTTTCTTTTGCATATGCACAAAACCCTAGAGGAGTTGGCCAGAATCTTTAAAAATGGCCTATCCCAACTTTTGTACCTATGTGCCTCTCTTAGTGACATCTTGTTCCTTGTAGAGTACAGAACATTTTAAGATGAAAACTTATTTCCCCTCATATGCAACATGCAAGAAAATGCCACTTGCTTTATTTCAGAATTTATGTATATTTTTGTCCAATATATCTTTGATAAATAAAGTGGAGTTTTAACAAAACATGTTTAGAAAAAATTGAGCTTTTTCTGAAATACCATTCTGCCACACCAGATTTTGGTTGATATTGTAATGGAGGGTTCCCAACCTTTTCAAGCTGGGGGCCAGGTCATGCTCTCTCAGTCATCTTTGAGTGCCGGACAGCCATTGAGCCCTACCTGCATGATGGGGATGGCAATTTTGTCCCAACAGCTTCAAAGGGATGGCCATTTTGTTTCTTGATTGCCCTTGGAGGGGTGGGGGCACATGAAATGTTGCTATGGACCACATCCAGCCCACCGGCCTTAGGTTGGGAACCCCTGCTGTAATGTGTCATATTAAAAATTCATACACCTGCTCATTTTACAGTGTGATATACACCATCTTCTGTCAATAGTGTCACAGTATAGAAATAAATGGGCACAAATCTGACATTAGAAACAATAGTCAAAATCCCATTAATTAGTTGTGCCAGATAGCATAATATTATCGGCACAACTTTCATGAGCAAATTTCAGCAAGTTAGAATTCTTCCTCCTCTTCTGTTGTATCCGAATCTGAGTATAGGCGATCATCATGATGATCAGCCATGAAGACTGTCCTGAGAATAAAATGCAGTGGTCTTTCATCTGGCTTCTGCATCTCAGTGTGACCCCTGTACTACTGATCCAGTTCCGCAAGTCACTTTCTGGTCCTGAACCCTTTTGGCTCATCAGTCCCAGGCTAGTATTGATGAAGCTGCTGCCCTCCATCAAGATGGATTCAAGTGGGATTTAATCCACTTGGGGACCATCACCCTTCCCTGTGGATTTTGGCACCCAAGCCGTTAGTCCTCAGGGTTATCAGGTTAGTTAACTGTCACCTAGCACTCAGCGTTGAGTCGCTGGCAGTATGATCTACTCTATTACCATAGCAGGATAGCCTGGCCAAACTTTCAAGTTAAGATTAGTGTAAACATTTTCTGTTGCCTGCCAAGCCATACAACACAGTACACAACAACAGATGCATACCCTAATTTTAACTGTGGCAATTTGCCAAGGCAATTCACACCAGCTACATTATTCTAGCATAAATATTCAACAGGGGTTTGGCCAACAATGTTAAAAAAACCAGTACCAGGAACATTTCAATTCTCTTGGATGCTGTCCTTGAACCCAATTTGATCATCATTAAACAAAGAAATTGAATGATAGATTCTAAAGAAAAAACAGCTGAACAAAAATGCATCAAACTACTCTCTGTGGCTTGGACAGGAATGAGTGCTTTTTATTTAATTACATCTATTAATATTCTAAGTCATATAGGTTTATCTGTATCCAACTATGTGGATATTACCTCAACCTGCAAGTTTTTTTCTCCTCCTTCTTTTGCCCCATCTGATTATTACCACTAATCACACCAAAAATTCAGACCATATACGCAAGAGGTGCAGGCAGGTTTCAGAAGAGGCAGGGGGACTAGAGACCACATTGCCAACATACGCTGGATCATGGAGAAAACAAAGGAATACCAGAAACAAGTTTACTTTTGTTTTATTGACTACACTAAGGCATTTGACTGTGTGGACCACAACAAGATGTGGCAAGTAATTAAAGAGATGGGAATACCAGAGCACCTCATATGCCTCCTGAGAAATCTGTACATGAACCAAGAAGCAACAGTTAGGACAGAACACGGAATGACAGAATGGTTTGGAATAGGAAAAGGAGTAAGACAAGGCTGCATTTTGTCACCATGCTTATTCAACCTATACACAGAGCACATAATGCGCAGTGCAGGGATGGAGGAATCACAATATGGGATTAAAATCGCTGGGAGAAACATCAACAATCTGAGATATGCAGACGATACCACCCTAATGGCAGAAAGTGAGGAAGACCTAAAGAATCTCTTGATTGGGCTGAAGGAGGAGAGTGCAAAAGCTTGAGACTCAATATCAAGAAAACCAAGATAATGGCAACAGGCCCAATCAGTTCATGGAAAATAGATGGGGAAGAAGTAGAAGCAGTGACAGATTTTACTTTCTTAGGATCAAAGATCACTGCAGATGGGGATTGTAGCCATGAAATAAAAAGGAGACTGATTCTTGGGAGACAAGCAATGAGAAACCTGGGGAACATAGTGAAAAGACATCACATTGAAAACAAAAATTAGAATAGTCAAAGCAATGGTTTTCCCAGTAGTAATGTACGGATGTGAGAGCTGGACAATTAGGAAGGCTGAACGCAGAAGAATAGATGCCTTTGAAATGTGGTGTTGGAGGAGGGTTTTGAGAGTCCCCTGGACAGCGTGGAGAACAAATAGGTCAATCTTAGAAGAAATTAACCCTGACTGCTCATTGGAAGGTCAAATAGTAAAGATGAAGCTAAAATACTTTGGACATCAAATGAGAAGGGAGGATTCACTTGAGAAGGCCTTGATGTTGGGAAAGGTGGAGGGCAAAAGAAGAAGGGGGAGGCCAAGGATGAGATGGCTAGATGGCATTGTAGACACAATGGGCACAGAGCTGGGAGGGCTGAGGGGGATGGTGGAGGACAGAGGCGCCTGGAGAACAATGGTCCATAGGTTCACAAAGGGTCGGAACCGACTGTGCGACTGAACAACAAAACGCTTCCAAAACACTGGACTTTAAATGTGACTTTTCTTCAACATTCACATTGCCATAACAATGTTAACATAGTTGTCAACAAACTTTGAATGGCTCCTAATGATCTTACTTAAAACCTCTTTCTGTTTTCCGATTGACAATCCACCAACTGACAATCACCCTGCTGGATCTTCTGCATTTCCTTTTGCATTTTATATTCCCATCTGTATTGTTACTACAGTAAAACCCCGTATAACAAAAATAATTTGTTCTACGAGGCACTTCATTATATGATTTTTTTTCATTATACAATGCATGCATCGTACAATGAAAATCTCTATGGGGAAAACTGTACAATGAAAAAAAAAATGTATGATTTTTTCCCATAGAGATTTTCGTTGTAACTATTTTTCCCTTAGAGATGCATTGCATCATATAATGACAATTTTCGTTTTATGGGGCACAATGTTTTTTTCAAATCCTCTTCATTGTACAATTTTTTTGCTGTACGAGCCATTTGTTATATGGGGTTCTACTGTATACATATTTGTCTATTTGTTCAACAGATATTGAAGTTAAACTCTCTGATTATTATCCTAGTGTTAATCCTACCTAGAGAATAGCCTTACTGGATCAACTGCTGAATGCTAAGTCAACACATGTATTTCTTTTTAAAACATTGGGTCTACTCTAGTTGGACTAATACTAGGGTACTGACCCATACAAGTGGAAAAATGGGCTACATTACATAAACGCTAATGCCATTTAAAACTTGTTAGTCTGATTCCTTGTTATTTTCCTTAAGTGCATGAACTCTTGCCTCTCAGCCCTGATTTCACAATACAGTATCTCTCTCTTTTTTTAAACAACAGTAACATTTGTTTTCTCATGTACTATATTGTCCCAGTGTGATCTTTGACTAAGTGCACAAGTATGTAATGGCTGATCCATTTTGCTACCAGTCCCCAATGGTGATGCCGTTTCTCTGTCAACTTAGTTTTAACCAATGTGGGCACCCAGCACATTAGCAATGTTTTGCTTATTTGTTATGACCTGGTTTCAGTTTTAAAAGAGCCACTAAAATATTTTGTGGTGGTGGTGGTGGTGGTGTTTGTTTGGTTTTGGTTTATGGTTATGAGATTCTGACTTGACATTCTCTGCCCAACAGTTCCATTTTTAATCCAATGTCTTGTATGTCAATGTAGCTCAACAGATGTCTAGATTTTTAAAAGAATATATTTTACAGAGTTTAGGAATGAGAAATCATCTGGGTATTATAATGTGTAAAAGTAGAAGAAATGAGAAGGGCATCTAGCTAAGCCTTTATTTTTCCAAATAACTAGCAGTAGTTTGTCAGGATTTTAAGAAGGGGCTTTTTATCACCTACTATTCTATCCTTTAACAAAGGGCTGGGCAACTAGGGTCCTCCATAAGTACTCCCATCTTCATCATTGACTAGGCTGCCTAGAGCTGATGAAAACATTTGAGCAAAAAACATGCTCGATAGAATGGACTGAAATATTTATTCCTTTATTGAAATATCTGTAGCCAGATCAATATTTGAAGATCATTCAGTCAGCAGTATAGATCTTCAAAGCAATTCAGCACAACCAAAATAACCTGCAAATCAATAATCCAAGACCAGTATATGGTCACAACATCCCACTTATTTTAGACGAGTAGCTAAGTTTTAACCCAAAAATTTGGGACTAAATGAGTTCAAGTTTTATTTTCCACTCTGTCACTTTGCTGCTTTTGTTCTTGTTGAAAATGTTTCAACTTATTCAATTGCTGGGTAGTTTTAAAGTGATTTACTGCTTGCACCTTTCCTTTAGCTATAGGGTGGTTTAGCAATACTGTACTTTAATTAATCAACCTGTGAATTCATTGCCAAAATGATCACAATGTTGGCACTACATAGGCCAGGGCATACCACAACAAAGGTGTCACACCCAAAAAGTCCTCCACCCATTTCTAAAGAGCATACTGCTCTCAACGGTGCTGCCCATTGTATGCAGGTTTTCAGTAGATCCTAATGTTTGGGCAGGTATATACATGGAGAAGCACTCCCTCAAGTACTGAAGAAGTCTGGCAACTTCTACCTACTCACTTGAGGAGGCGATGTCTGTCTGAATCACATGAAAAGCATGTCTCAGTTTCCATTCTGACCTCTACAAGGGCTACATGATCTACAGTATTTCTGCAACTAGTATATTTCTAATAGTAGTTCTATTTAGACATAAATTTGGTATGAATAGTATTATTTTCACTATGGAGAAGAGTGGCCATTTTTATCAGTGGGCTGCTAATCACCTTCCTCTGAAGCAGTAATAACTGGTTCATTCCCAAATTGATTCACCAGGCTTAGTCCTGCTGCTTTGTTAAGAATCACTGTACAGTAATGTACTTTTCCCACAGAAACCAGTACACAAATATTTGCAACTTTTCTTCATACTAGTACTGTCCTGTTTTTAGAGCACACACAAAGCCAAAGAATTGTACTGATGGCAGAATGCTGACAGACTGGCTTATCAAGAATTTTGGACTGGACAGTCTAGTTTTATTGCTCTTAGAGTTCTCATTCCAGATTTTATTGCAAAATGGCCTCTTCCTTCTCCATGAACTGAGGATTCCAATGTAGAGCAGATAAACATCTGCTGCAATAGAGGCAGGAAAAATAATGGATCATAAACCAATGCCCTTAGCTAGAGATGCCTGAAGTTTCCTCTTATTAATGTGCATGTCCACTAGTCTCTTCCTGAATGCTCACAAACTTTTAATCAATAACACCATCGAATGAAGCTAATACAATACTGTTCATACTATGGGTGGTTGATACATATTCAAGCCATCAGCTCTTCTCAGTTACAGTATTCCTTTGGCCATAGGGTCTCACTAAGCTTTTGGTTCCAATAACGTATCTTCTTCCCGAGAAAGAAGGAGAATATTTCTGACCAGTTCTTTCCAATTTCCCACTAAGATCCAGCAGCTAATATATTAGATTTCTAATAGTTTTATATGTATGGATATCCCACAGTGAAACCCACACAGATTTCAACAGATGTATTCAGGGCTGTAGCCAGTGGGTGGCCAGGGTGGGCTTGTGCCACCCTGAGTTAGCAGTTTGCCCACCCTGCCAAAGCGCAGTTTCCCATAGGAATGAATTGAAAAGAGGTTTTATTGTCCATCCTGAAAAAATATTCACCCACCCACATCTAGAATCCTGGCTATGGCCCTGGATGTATGACTTCCATGTGTACATCTCAACTGATTTTTTTTTTAAAATAGTCTGACAGAAGAAGCAGCTACAGTAAAACCCCGACTTACATAAAAAGAATGTTCCGTAGGTTTTTAGGTAAATCGGTTTTTTACTTAACTCGAAGCAAATCCATAGGAAAAATGATTTTTTACTTAACTCGAAGCAAACTCATAGGAAAATGATATTTATGTAAATCAAAGCAACCCCATAGGAAAAATTAATTTTTATGTAACTTGAAGCAAACCCATAGGAAATTGTGTTATATAAATTGGAACATTTATGTAAATCGGGACATGGTTTTATTTTATTATTTTATTATATTTTTAATAACATGCAACATATAACCCTCCACCCACCAACACGCAACACTCAAAAATCTCATCCCCCCCGCCAGGTTAAATATTGCCTCGCTGCTCCCATTTAGGGAATGGGGGGAGGAGGAGGGAGAGCCTATCCCTTCTATTATAAATTCCTTCTTTCACTATTCCCCATCTCCTTCTCTTATTTTTTCTCTATTTTAATTCTTTTGGTCCCTATTCTATTCATATTCATATTCCTAAATTGTTAACACTTTCTTGCTTGTGCCTATTTATATTTATATATTATTTTTACTTTTTGGCTTTTGGCTTTATCTTTGCACTAGACAATTCTGCATCCTTTTCTTTTCTTATTTCCCCCTCCACTTCCATAACCCAAAGGTTTCTCCCTTTGTTTCTCCCTTGAATGGTCTCTCCCCTTTGCTTGATACTCCTCTTTCCCCTTTGATTCTTCTGAACCTTCTCCATAGAGATTTTTTACCAGTTTTTCCCAGTTTGGGTCTCCTATCCATATAATTTTTAGTAATTCAAGTTGTCTCATTGCTCCCTTTGGGCCCTCTGCTGTAACCACCTTCCCATCATGAAATATCTTCAAGAAGATAGGAAAACCCCACTGATATCTTATATTGCAATTAAACAAAATTTCAGTTATAGGCTTCATCTGTCTTCTCCATTGAATAGTCTCATTACTTAAATCATGATATACTTGTACTTGTACTTCTCCTGTCTTTAATGCAGAGTCACCATGCTTCCTTAAATAGTCCATTACTTGATCTTTTTTATAACCTGATACAAAAGTAATTATCATATCTCTGGGGTGTTGACCTCTCTTGAAACTGACCTTAAAAATTGCTTCGATCTCTTCTTCTTTAATTGGGCCAGAGTCCAAAGCAAAGGTTTGTAACCATTTAACCACTTCAGTTTTTAAATTGTCTTTATCCATGTGGGGGGGGGGGACTTAATCCTGATGTTTTTCTTTTTCAATTGATCCTGTAGCTTCACCAGTTGCTTAAATCTTTTGTCCATAGTATTTTCATGCCTTACTGCAATCTCCACCAAGTCCTTAACCTCAGACTCGAAAGTATTGGTTCTCATGTTTAATCTAGAAATTGATTTTTCCAGAGATTGCACTTCCTCTCTGACCACCTCTTTAACAAACTGTTTAATTTCTTTTTATCTTCATTAGATTTTGTAGTTATGAAGTCTTTTAATTCCAACAGAGTCAGATCTCCACTCGGTTTTTCCTTAGAGAGTAGTCTTGCATCCATATTTTCAGATTCTTCTTTGTTTATTGGGCTGTCATTTGCACTGACAAGACGTCTATATGCTTTATCAGATACAGTCTCTTTTTTCCAGACTCTCCTCTTCATTTATTTTGATCCACCACCACTGCAGTAACTCTTGTAAAAAAAAAAAGTTTCTTACTGTTGTTTCTCTTCCAGTACCTGATATTATTTGCTCAGCAACTTGCAGCTATCAACAGTCCACAAATATTTTTCCACCAGCTACTAAGAGACTGCAGTTTTATTTTAATTTACAACCACTAAGCTTTATCTTATCACAAAAAGAACCTGGCTTTGTGCTAGCTCTGTTGGCTCAGCCCAATATGGCGGTTCCTCCCTCTGAAATTAGGACGGCAACAAAAAGAAACAGCTTTAGTAGATAAACTGTAAACTGTAAACTTTTCCAAACCAATCTTGTATGAAGCCTTTTCCTCCAAAATTGTATCAGAGGTAAAGAGGTGAAAAAGAAAGTCCTCACAGCAACAAAAGGGAGATGGCAGGTCTATTGCTTTAAAAGCCTTGCAGCCAAAGGCCTCTGCTTCTTAGCACTTTTCTCTCCGGTATTTTTCAATAGAAGATTTATCAGCAAATAGTTTTTCAACAAGACTTTCAACACCTCCCACAGTACCTTATCATCCAAAGGACTGCAGTAGCTATCTTTTGGCAAGTTCCATGGTACTTTTAACCCTTTTTTCTTTGTCTGGAGAAGGAGAAAATAGAAATTACTCCAAACAGCTACCTTAGGCTCCTCCCTGGGACATGGTTTTAGTGCAAAAACCATTATGTAAGTCTAATTTTATGTAACTTGAGGCATATGTAAGTTGGGGTTTTACTGTATTAATGTATATGAAGTTGCCCTATATAAGGAAACATGCTAAAGTAAGTCACAGTTAAAGTAGGTCTATTTATATCAATGGAACTCATAGAGGAATTGACTCACTAAATCCCAAATGATTCAATACTACAATAAGCAACAGGTTTTTGGCCAACAATGCCTTGTTATTTTATTTTGAGTAATGGTTCTAAAATTCCTGGCATGACTTCTAGAGGGCCACAGATTTTGATCCCTTGCTTTTACATTGAGATGTGGCAACTGTGACCCCTGAATGATGTTGTAATGCTCTCATCATCCCTCACCACTGGCCATCTTACCAAGGCTGATGGGAGTTGCATTAAAATAATTGGAGATCCAAGATCCAAACTATACATCAAGGATAACCAGTCATTAGAGCTGTGTTTTAAATATGCAATTCAGACAGACTTTCTTGTCTAAGAAAACAGATTTAAAAGCAAAGCCATGTTTACCTCATGAAGACGTTTCACAAAATAAAGCTAAAGAAATGAGATAAACTCTTGCTTTGATAATCATAGGTCTTTCTGCAGTTAAGGATTTCCTTTTCCAATGATTGATTTGCCTCAGACACCTCCTCTTCTGTTACAATGAAGGAAAGACTCTTCAGAAAGTGTGGCATATTTCATACACTATGAATGCTCTGCAGAGACTCCAGTTTACTATTGAAATAATCTTTTCCAACAACTCTCAAAACAGCTGGATAGTGCTGGAGTAGGCTTTTAAATAGAATACAAAATCAAGTGGAGAAAGCAGGTAAGGTGAGCAGGCTGTAAGTCTCAGGTACTTATCAATATATAAACATTGTTTTTAAAACTATCCTCTAATTCTCCTTCAACATCTGTGTTTTATTTTTTTGTTTACTTAAGCTTTGCTTTTCAGAGACCTGTCCTTAGTCAAGCAATCTTAGCTATGCTATTTTATCCCCTACTTTACCTTTAATCCTGTGGTTTATTCTAAAGCAGTGGCTGGATTTTCTTTGAAGTGCTAAGGTCTTTTTCTGATGCCAAAATTAAATCTATCTGGATCAGAGATGTATCAAAGCTAAGAGAATGTAATGTATTTCATTCATCTGCCAGCATCACTGAGACTCTAGGAGAGAAAACTAAAGTTGCCAAAATCCTCTTGAGTATTTTACACAGTGTAGAGGGACTGGAATTGCTGGCATTAAGAGACTGCTGTTAATTAGTCTTTGCTTCAATTCAGTATTGCACATGACTCCTACACAATGACATGACAAATAGAAGCAAAAACTCTTTAATGTCCATCTTCCATTGTCATTGACATTACTTCCCCTACATCAGTATAAGTTGTGCAAGAGAATTTGAGCCAATAATTCTAAGCAGTTGCATTCAAGGGACCAAATTCCAGAATTATCTGTGCTCCAAATCAACCACAGGACATAGAGCCATGAACTTTCCAGATGTCATTTACTGCGTATCTCCATTTTTTGTTTTGCTATACAAATTCCAGGCCCAAAACAGTTTAATTTCTTCCTAGATCTCCCTTGCTTGAAAGCCAGGTATATCCAACTCTAGGGTTTGGTGCTCATCTACATTTACAGCCAAAGAGTCAGTGCTGTCTGCGTCTCCAAATGTTTCCATGGTCATGTGGCAAGCATGACAATTCGCAATGAAAATCTGGCAAATTTTGTGTGTTTTTGCTGATAAATAATGTGTCCTCATTGCTACTCTGTCAGATACTTTTCCCCCATTTTGTATTGTGAGCATTTCATGAGCTTTTGAGGTGGAAAAAGGATGATTGACTGACAAAGTCTTGGCTGTGTTGGCATTTGTATCAGGTGTGTGGGTTTCCAAAGGGAGGGTTCTGAAGCCTAGCTTCATGGAAGGGTTTCCATTCTTATATTCCTTCTAAAAGAAGAGGCAGCCTTTGTGACCGTCACTTAACTATACTGTCCTGAAGTGCTGTAAGAAGAAAGAACTCGTAAACAACTTCTGAGCACTATCTACTTATAAAAGCTTATAAAGGGTCACTGGAAGTCAGAATTGACTTGAGGCTATGCAATTAAATTTAATAGAAGGCAGAATTTCTTCCTTGTACAGAAGAAAAAACATCCCCATGACTTCTTTCATCAATGCATTTGTTTCAAGACAAAAGCGACTGGGCCAGAATTTTTATTTATATTGCAGTGATAGACAAAGGAGTCCTGGAATATATAAAATGTAAGAACCCATATCTTACAGCAGCACAGGTAGCAGGAGAGCAGGCCAGGGTGGTTAGTTCTAGTTTTTAGCTTTAGTTTTTTATCACATGAAAATGAAAGCCTTGAAAAAGAAGATAGGCTAAGAATACCATAATAATATAATAACAGCGAGGAGAACAAATAGGTCAATCTTAGAAGAAATCAACGCCGACTGTTCCTTAGAAGGTCAAATAGTGAAGATGAAGCTAAAGTACTTTGGACAACAAATGAGAAGAGAGGATTCACTTGAGAAAGCCTTGATGCTGGGAAAGGTGGAGGGCAAACGAAGAAGGGGGCAGCAGAGAATGAGATGGCTAGATGGTATTGTAGATGTAATGGGCACAGAGCTGGGTGTGTTGAGGAGCATGGTGGAGGACAAACGTGCCTGGAGGGCAATGGTCCATGGGGTCACAAAAAGTGGTGAACATCAGCAGGTTCGCACCAGTTCACCCGAACCAGTAGCAGAAATTCTGGCTGGCCCTCCCCATCCAAGTTTTGAAATAAAGTAGTCCTAATTTGGATGCAATGCAGGACTTTCCCTCTGGCCACGCCAACCATACCATGCCCACAGAGTAGGTAGTAAAAAAAATTGAATCCCACCATTGGTCGCAAAGGGTCGGAACCGACTGTGCGACTGAACAACAAAACCATAATATTTACATTCTTACAAAAAACACAGTAACAGCTTTTCTGGATTTACATTTTTTCCTGCATATAAAGACACAAGTGTGGCAACAAGAGTTTCAAAAAATAATAATAACAGGAAGCAGCTGTTAGAGCGATTAGGGAATACCTAACCATTCCTCATTATGAGCTTGCATTGATTGTAGGTAAGTAGATGTTTCATGTAGTAGTATCAGCTTTGGCTGCAACAGAATACAGTACAGTGTTGGCCAATTCGCAGTTAGGCAATTTACTTTGGAAATATCATAGAATGACATTTTACTAATTTCCCTTCATGGCATTCTATGGAGGTAGATGCGGTAGAGTAAGGATTCTCAGTCTGTGAAAGGCCACAGACCTGCAACAGGCGCTGTTAAGGTAGGCTTGGAAGGATGCCACAAGGAACAAGGCCTTCATGATGTTGGCCCCAACAATCTGGAATTGGTTCCCAAAGCACATTTGCCTGTCTCCCACCCTTTGGGATTTTTGCAAATCCATTAAGGCAAAACCATATAGGGAGGTGTTTCATAACATTGTCCCACCCCACTCCTGATGCTTACAATATTTTAGCTGGCTGTTTGTTCTTGGTCTATCTTACATTTTTATGTTTCATTTTATGTTTCTATTTTAGTTTGTTTACTTTTCTATTGTCACGTATTCTTGATTTTACCTGGATTACTATGTTTGTTTTACTAAGCTTGACTAGCATCCTGAGTATCCTTTGGTCAATAGATATTTAATAAATAAATAAACCCCGAGAGGCTTATATGGACAAATGAGATCATTGCCTGGTCACATGAAGTCCGTTAAGTGTTCTCCAAGTCAGTATGTTTCCATTCAGAATAAAAGAGAGCATCAATCTTCTTAATGCAATAGGTAAAGGTCACCCTTGCTCAAAAGCCAGTCATATCTGACTCTAGGGTTCAGTGCACCTCTGTTTACAGCAAAATGTGCTCTACATGGGGCCACCCTTGATGACCAGAAGGCGGCTGCCCAGGTGGTGATGGGGTGCTGGCATTATGCCCGTGCCTCGCCACTGCTATAGGAGCTGCACTGGTTGCCAGTATGCTTCCAGGTGCAATTTAAGGTGCTGGTTTTGACCTTTAAAGCCCTTTGTGGCAATGGGCCAGGATACCTAAGAGACTGTATCGCCCCAAGGTTTTTGACCCGTCCTACAAGGACAGACCGTAGGGGCTCTCTGGTGGTCCCATTTGCCAGGGATGCACACTTTACTGGGATCAGGAGGAGAACCTTCATGGTGTCTGCCCCGGCCCTTTGGAACCTCCTGCCACCAGAACTGCACCTCAAAGGCAGAGTTGTACCCCTTCAAGAAGGCCCTAAAACATGGTTCTGCCAGCAGGCATGGGGTGCGTCTGACAGCACAACCCAGCCTTGCTGTCTCATCTATCCCTATTGGGGTTTTAATTCAGGGGTTTGATGTTTTTATGTATATTTTAATCATTTTGTACTGTTTAAATTGTTGGTTTTTAGGTATGAGATGGTTTTAACTATTGTGAGCCACCTTGGGTTGCCGAGGCAAGAAAGGCGGCCTATAAGTCTAGAAAATAAATAAATAAATAAATAAAATAGCCTGCGCTGTCTGCATTTGCAGACATTTCTGTGGACATGTGGCAGGCATGATACCAGTGTGCACAGAATACTGTTTACCTTGCCACCAAAGTGGTACCTATGTATCTACTTGCAATTTCTTGCTTTTGAACTGCTAGGTTGGCAGGAGCTGGAACAGAGATGGGAGTTCATGCCATCGTGCAGAACTCGGGTCTCAAATTGCTGACCTGCTGACCTTCCAGTCATCATGTTCAATGTCTTAACCACTAAGCCACTGCAGTGCCCCAAAATCAAGTTGTTGCATTGGCCGACATAAAGGCAGTGCAATGTGATAAGCATGCAACATACAACTAATTAGATTTTGCCAACTTACAACATCACAAAGCCAAATGAGAGTGAGAACAGCACTCATTGCCCTTACTCCGAATAGGCTGTATAAGGCCAGCAGACAGCCATTCAGATTTGGTTATGCAATGATATAAGCCAAGGGAAAAGGCATGTTACATGAAATGACAATTCTAGTTTCAGTTAGGTCTAGGAAAGTGCACTCACTTTTAGCCCTATTTTTTTTAAAAAAACTATAGTTTTTACAAAACTTTTGCACGCAATTTTTGGTTCCTCAAAAGAAAAGCTCAGTCTCTCAAACGCACAAGGATTCTGGGATTCAATCAGTCTTCTTTCCATTCCTGTTAAGTGCAGCTTCTTTTTACTGTATTATATCACTGTTTTTGTTGATTATGAATGTTGACTCTATATTCTATGATGTTATGCTCTAGAACAGGAGTTCTCAACTTTTTAAAACCGGGGGCTGGGTCACGCTCCCAAGATAGCTTTGGGGGCCGGACGGTGATTTTGCCCTTCCTCCACCACATGGCACTGGAAGTGCTATCACTGGGAACAGGGTCCCAGGATTGTATCAAGTGTTCTTTTTAAAAAATGGAACAAGCAGAAAGGCTTGTTTACTTTACCCTCTGGAGGGCCAACACTGGTCAGAGTAGACAGTGAAAGCCTGGATAGATAAATAGCTACTTTCCTATATGCTTCCTGTGAGAAGAGCCAACTTCAATATCAATGGGCAAGCTACACAGCCCCAGGTAGAGTTGCCATAATTCTCTCCCACAAAACCAGACAAAAGTATGCTTGACGAAAATGGGTGGGTTATCTACAAAATAGCCTTTTATAATAAAAAAAACAATATAATGACAGCTATAATACACTTTCACGTTAAATATATCAATACATAAATGAATTTATGTACAACAGTTAATTCTTACTGTAAGATGATCTGTTGTCCTTCTGAGAAGTCGCATCACGGTCAACTCTTAACATCCTCAGTTCCAGGAAACACACTGGTCACACTTATCGGGTGGTGGTGTGAGATGAGGATGTTAAGATTTGTCTCCAGGTATACTCCAACTCCAATGTGGCAGGAAATTGCTCGTTTGATGGCAAGAGTTTGAATTTATTTTAATGGTGTGTTATAATACACAATCAGTAAGTTTTTAAAATCCAGGATTTAACATGAGTTTTATTGAACTGGCCGGGACAATTTTTCTGACCTTGAATCCAGGACAATCCCGGTTTTCCAGGACATATGGCAACCCTAGCCCCAGGTCAACCCCAGAAGTGAATGGTAAACCACTTGTGTGTATTCTCTACCTAGGTAACTCTGAAAATGGTCACTATTAGTCCGAATTGACTTGATGGCGTGCAATTATTATTATTGCTATAAAATAGCCTTCCTTGTTCCTATAAAATAGCCTTATTAGGCATACCGGCTGGTAGAAGATAAGTGTTCGAGTCCAAATCTGCTCGCTATAGAAGCCTATCCATTAAAAGAAAGGCTCCAGTGGTGATCTATGCTATAACTTCACAATAGTTTGTAGCAAAATCAGTGCTACAGCTGTTGGATTAGGCCTGTGATGGTGAGCTTTGGCACTCCAGATGTTCTTGGACTTCAGTTCCCAAAAGCCCAAGCCCCCATGAATCCACACGAATGGGTTTGTTGCGATTCATCCAGCCCACACTGCCCCCGTTGCTCCTGGAAGCGGAAGTAAAACATGCCCATATGAACATCTGGAGTGCCAAGGTTCACCATCATGGGATTAAGCTGTAAGAATCCTCCTGCCATCTTGCACTAAAAAATTCCAAACCTGTTCTACAGCAATAGCAATTACACTTTTAATCACCCCATAGTACTTTATGCACTTTCTGGGCGGTTCACAAGGTAATTAACATTTTGCCCCCAACATACTGGGTATTCATTTTACTGACCTTGGAAAGATGAAAGGCTGAGCCAACCCTGAGCCTCATCAAGATCGAACTTACAATGTCAGCAGTTTTGGCTAAAATACAGCAGTTTAACCACTGTGCCACCAGGGCTCTCAAATAATAGAGGGGATAAATTAATGTGTTTCAGTTTCATCTTTAAGACATTGAAATCTGTCTTTCAAATGACCTCAAGAGTCAAAAGGAATGGGCAATGTTACTTGATAGGCTTCCTAATTGACAGGGATTGTGCAGAAGATGGCGTTTGGAGAGAGAAAGTGGCTTCAAGATTGGTGGGAGTAAAAGATTTGTGTCATGATCCCAGAGTGTTTTCTCTATTGAAGCTTTTGAAACTTTAGCAAAAGAACACTTTCTGAATGCTCTCAAGTGTCAAAGATAGCAATGCTGCTTGGAGACAATTCCTTTGGGTTTTTTAATTATACTTTTAATATATTTATATATGTTCCATTATATATATAAATTTAACACAATATTAAACAGTACAGTTCTTTGGAACTCCGAAGGGAGGGAAAAGCCAGCTATACATTTTGCACTGCAACTTCTTTTTAAACATACTGTAGTTGTCACGTAAATCACTTAGGTGCCATTGTTTTGGTTAGTTACGATCTCAAGGGATCCAAAAGTCTTAATATACTGAAAACCTCTTCAGAAGAGGGATCTGCTCCTAACAAAATAACCTAGGTTCAGAGATCGATCTAAATTTTGCTTAGAGAAAGGAGCAATCTCTTGTGCCCAGACCAACCTTCCTGTATACCTCCCCCCATTTAGATAAGGCACATTTCCCTTCTGCTTTGAACAAATCAAGTCTTCCTCTTCTTTAGAGTTTAGACTAATCCCTTTTCCTTCAGATAGCCTTTCCCATTCCTCTACTCATCCTTACTAAGAGTCTCAAAATGTCTACTAGAATTGATGGTCTCCATTGCACAAAACAGGAAAAAAAGGGGACACCATCCCCAACCCTCTTGTTTGCCCTCTACTTGAGAACTTAAAAGCAACAATCTACGTATTTGATAAATCTGGGAGTACAAAAAAACTCAAGCACACCTTCTCTGGTGTGTGTATGCACAAAAAAGGAGACCAACCCAAATTACCTGGCAGACAAAAATATAAAAAGTAACAATTTCTCGCATATGTTCACCTAAGTATCTCACTACAATTTGTGGATTCTTATTGGAATGAAAGCAGCATTGTCCTTTTCTTCCTTTACAAATAGGGAAACAGCACATCAATGGATTGGATAATGTTCAAAACTAGTTAAGGCAATATTTCAAATTCTCCAACAGGTGTTTTGTAGCAAGGTGAAAAAACAACAGGAATTCTTAGCACACAGCGAGGAACACATCTCAAAGCCATCTATTTTAAGAAGCAGCTTTTTCTTGCCAAGGTAGGAAGTTCTGTGTGTGTGTGTGTGTGTGTGTGTGTGTGTGTGCGTGCCCTAAGGGCTATGAAAGGCAATTTAGCCACATTTAGAGGTGCGGTTGCACTCGTACTTCACCAAAGTATTTGTTTAATGTTGGCTTTTAGGCCAAAGGGGCCAAGGAATCTTGGAATTCCAATAATAAAAAGCACTCCCCTATAAAATGCGCACATGCATTCTTGTAACAACTTTTTTTAGGGTAGCAATCGTGTGGTTCCTCCAAAGTCTAGAGCTGTATGGGTGTGTTTTACTTCCGCTTCTGGGAGCAATGAAGGCAGTGCAGGTCGGATGAATCACAGAAAACCTATTCGTGTGGATTCACAGGGTGCTTGGGCTTCTGGGAATTGAAGTCCAAGAACATCTGGAGTGCCAAGGTTCACCATCATGGCCCTAGAGCATCTATGTATTATGAATGACATGTAATACAGGTGTTTTAAATCCACCAGCATTCACCCCAAGTTCTAACTTAATATCTCATAACTGCAGATTAGCACAGGAAATGCTTCGCACATCAGAACATACATTCTCTTCTTTCCACTTACCATCCCGATGCTGTGGGTTAAATGGCATCTTAAAGAACAAGTTCATTTGGAAAAAATGTCTTGAGAGAGGGAGAGAGAAAATAACTGCAATAACTTCAAATAAAGAGCAGCACAAGGCAAAAAATAGATGTTAATATGGCTATTGGCAGCTTATTGTAACAGCTCCGTCCATCACTCCCTTTAGCAGCTACTGAACCTGGCATGATCCTTCAGAAATATTAGTCAAACAAATAGTGCTTTGATGAGGAAATCAGTAGGATAGTAAGGGGCTCCACAACTTGCTTTACTAAGGGGGCCAGTCTCTGAGACAACAGGTACGTTTACGTGGCTATTTCTAAAATACCTTATATTCAATTAATATAAGAACCCTGCAGTTAGTTCCAATTTTTCCAAAAGGGTGGCAAAACAGATGTTATGGGAATAGGACTATTGCAAGAAACAGCTGGTCCTGGCAAGCATAGCCTAAGAAGACGTATTTAAGTTGAAACACATCAACATTTAGCTCAAACCACTTATCTGAGTGCTCATCATGCATGTCCCATTCATAACAATGCTCTTTGTAAGTACCTATCTAATCGAGGAGAGGAAGGCGAAAAGGCATGCAGAGTTTTTGTTATAGTCATGGATTGGAATCATTAGTATAGGAACAAATAAAAGCCAACACAGAAGCAATAGGGAGGACCAGAGCTGAAGCCAAGCATACAATTATTGAGATGATTCTTGCAATTCTTGTCTATTTCTCAGAAGCTGAAGAATGAGGGGAAAACTAGAAGAGAATAACTTTGTTTGGGAAAATAAAGATCAATCTCTGACTTTCCTCAAACAAAATTTTGCCATCTTTGACACACTCTTTGTAAAGTGGGCTCAGAACCAGATCAGTTAAATGTGACAACCAACAAAGTCAGGAATTGAACAAGAAGTACTCTTTTTTTTTTGCATAATACATGTGTAACAATAACATCATCATTATAGTTCTCAGGATTACCTCCCCAATCTCATCCACCAGGGAAGAGAAAGGAAGTGGATCAATAAGGATTATTCAATCTGCCTCCCACTTCTCCCATCCAGAATCACAGATCTCCTCTGGGGTTGGTAAAAACAGCTTGTGGAAGTCTCAAGTCTTTGGCCATTCTTGGGAATGGTCATCTTGTTCCGAAGCGTGACTTCCTCTGAAGTAGCACCAAACATATCATTGGAAATGGGACTTGGGGAGGGTGTGTGAGAGGGACTTTTTATGGGTGAGAGCAACACCCTAGAGTCTGTAGAGGAAGAGGGATGGTCCATGATGGGGAATGGGGGACTAAATAAGATTAGACTCTGAGGTCTTCCTGGTCTAGATCTATAAGAAGGCTTGGAAATGCCAGATGGTCTCTCCATTTTTGAGGACTGTGGGTTGTCTCCAGTAGACTCTCCTTCAGAAGTACGCTTGCGACGAAGAACTGGCACATCCTGGGTGGAACTGTGATTGGAAAAAAATTGTTCTGTCTTTTTAGTTGTTGCCAAATCAACAACAGCTGCATGATTGTTTTCTTTCCCTTTCCTATCAAATGGTGGACTTTTGGGGGGCTGTAGCTGACTTTGAGCATTTTGAACTGACTTACATTGGCTTCCACTGGCTTCCACTTCTTTATTCTCTGGTGCCACCTGGGTCCTGCAGTTGAGGTCCTGTGTCTGTAGAGGCTGGGGGACCTGTGTATACTGAATCTTAGGTGGAATCACTGGCACAGCTCTAGCCTGGCACATCTTTACCATGAAAGAGGTTCTAACTGCTGAGACGCTCACTGGAGCAGAGTTACGGCGACCAGTGGCAGCATGAGCCATCATGATGTAGTCAAGGTCTAAGTCTTGGGGATCAAAGTGAGAACCCCATAGATCACTTCTTTCCTTACTTGGGCAGGCAACAGGAAGTGATGGCACAGAATCACTGGTCTTAACTTCTTTTTGCTCACACAGGAAATGCCGAGGAGGAGTAGGCACAGAAAGACTCTCAAAGTTAAAAAGATTGGTAGATGGAAGCACAGAATCCAGATTGAGAGAAGATGGCCTTGGTCTCTCTTTCCGAGGTGTGTCTTCGTCTTTACTTTCCTGGGACTTTATAACACTATCTTTTGTGATAGCAACTCCAGGGCTATCTGCCTCTTGACCACTACGTGAAGTTTCTTTTGAATTCAATACACAGTCCCCAGAGTTCCTTTGTGACAAAGGAGACTCCCGCTTCAAGACTTTATGTTCTTTTGTAGTGACATGTGCTTCCTTCTCATGTGATTCTTTCAGAGAGGCAGGGTGAAGGGATGGAAATTCTATGGCTACAAAGGCTGCTTCATAACTCAGATCACTCTTGCTTGCCTCAACTGGCTTAGAAGGTTTCTCTGATAGATTCAGCCAGGCTTCTACTCTATCAGTTTCTTTCCATTTTGCCTCTGAGGATTTCCTGGCACTCGACTGGGTGTCACCACAAATATACTCATCATCTACACTCATAAAAGGCACCTGAACAGCCCAATGCCTCTTCACAAAGTCTTTGCTGTCCAAGGAAAAGCTACGACTGAAACATGGCTTCTTGAGACGGGCTTGGGCCACTCCTTGGCTTGGTGGCTGAAACTCTTTTCCTTGGGTGTCCTTGAAAGAAGGGGAATGGAGGGGGCTGGTGACCCACTGGTGTTCTTCCCATGGCTCTACCAAGTCTAAATTCTGGACATGATCCACCCATGCATCTTCATCTTGGTGGTCAAGAGAGCATTGGGCTTGATCGTTCATTCTGTTCTTCTTAGCCTGTTTAGGTCCCGCTCTAGTTAAGGCTTTTGAGCCTGACAAGTCCTCAGTGTCTGAAAATATGTTATGATCATCCTCTGCCTGGTTGATGTTCGTTGCATTTTCTTCCTCCTTTTGGAGAAGCCAATTCTTGCCTTTCCCTTCTGGTTGGTCTAAACACTTTTCTTTGGGATAGGACGGTTCATCTCTTGAAAAACCTGTGCTTTCTTGTGATTCTGATGTCAGCTTCTGTTCTTGGGACAAGGGTGGAAGGCCATGTCGTGTGTCCTCATCCTCTAGACCCACTTTTGAACAAGGTATCTCACTTGGGATATTTTCCACTTTTGGTAAGGTGGAAGAAGCATCATCCTGCTTTCCAAACAGTTTGGAATCACAAACAGGGGTGTCCTTTGATCCTTTCCAGGAATCATCAATCAAAGGAATGTGTGGGACAGCCAATGTGTTTCTGACCACCTTTTCAGCCTCCAGCGGTGTCAAAGGCAGCACAGATCTGCATGCTACATTGTTTGCTTCCAATGGTGATATTGATGTAGGGCTAGCCTTAAACTTCTTTTGCTGTTGGCCTATCTTTGGGGAAGACGCATCAAAGGGGAGCTCTTCTTCAGACTCAACAATCTTCAATTCTTGCTGAATTTCTGGCCACAAAAATTTCATTGCAGCATTGGAATGATCATCAGATGCCTAGAAAGGAGAATCAATATCATCAAGATAGCTCTTTATTACCTTCTGCTCCTTTTCTTTCTATCCAGATACATTTTCTACATTACATTATTCTGTCTGGGCAAAGATTAATTTATGAACATGAGCATAGAAATAATTGCACACTGTGAAACCTTTTCAAATGTATACTCCCTTAGAATCACAGATAGTATGATTCTGAAGGAGATTTAGAAAGCAATTACTAAACATGCGCTTCTTGAAATTAAGCAACACCAGAATGAGCTGAGCCTCTTTCTGGCGGCGGGGCCATGAAAAGCCACTGCTGCCAAGCCACCAGAACCATTGCACCATCCCTGGCTCCCTCCCCTGGCCCGGCCAGTCAGGGGAGGTGGGAGCTCACAGCTGAGCCTCGTTCTCACAGTGGGGCCATGAAAAGCCGCCGCCACTGCCGGAGTCACCGGGACTCTTTTTGCCTCAGCTGGATCGGGGCTGGTTCTTCCCTGGCTCAGTCATGGACATTCTGAGCCATGGGGCTCCATTTGTGGACTTTTTGAGCCATGGGGCTCCGCTCATGGGCGTTGGATAGCTGAGGGTAGTGTGCAATTAATTTTGTTATGTCAGTATTTAATGTTGTTTATTGCATAATTTGTACTTGTCCTATAATTTTGTAAGATTAGAACTGTGCATTTTTTGGAACTTTTTGTTAACTTCTTTTTCTATCTGTAACTGTACTGTATTATCATTGGATTGTGCTGTATTGTATACCTATGTTGTATACCGCCTCGAGTTGCACGTGGTGCCGAGTGAGGCAGGATATAAATATGTTTTATTGTTGTTGTTGTTGTTGTTGTTGTTGTTGTTGTTGTTGTTGTTGTTATTGTTATTGTTATTGTTAATAATAATAATAATAATAATAATAATAATAATAATAATAATAATAATAATAATAATAATAATAATAATAATATTGACACATTTGGGACATATTTGGGAATTGTGGTCTCGAACTGCTGACCTGCAGACCTTCCAGTCATCAAGTTCAGTGTTGTAACCACTAAGCCACCACAGCCTCTACTCTACAACCTAGGTGTACTCTAATTGTTATCTAATAGGCTAAACAGGATTTCCATGTCAGAGGCTTTAAATTTAATAGATCAGGAGTTCCCAACCAAAGGCCTGTGGGCCGGATCTGGCCCATGGCACCATTTCATGTGGCCCCCACCTCTTCAAGGGCATTTGAGGGGGGAAATGGCCACCTTCTTTGAAGCTGTTGGGACAAAATGGCCACCCCCGTTGTGCAGGCAGAGCAAAATGGCTGTCTGGCCCTTGAAGCTGACTGAGAGAGTGTGACCTGGCCCCTGGATTGAAATGGTTGGAAACCCTTGTAATAGATGCATGACCACAATTGTTTAGATGAACATACAAAAAGTATATATACTGTACCTATATGAAAAATCATCGACTATTTATTTATTTATTATATTTAAAATAAGTTGGGAGTTAATAGAATGATGAGATTTTGTCCTACCTCATTCAGACAATGAAACACAGGAATATGAGAATATAGGGACCTGTCTTCTACTCAGTCCTGTTTATCTAGCCTGTTTTTGTTGAAATAGGCTTGCAGGATTTCAGGCAGAACTTTTTCCAGCCCTATCTGAAGATATTAGGGATAGAACTTGGGAACCTCAAGGTCTGTGCTCTACTCCATCCCCTACTGTAGCACAATTAATGCATTCTTCTTACCAGCTGTCTGATAAGAGAGATGTCCTCTACTTTTTCTCTCTGTGCCTCCTGTTGGCGACAACTTGGCTGTGGCCAGTCTTGATTTCCAAGCTGGGCTGGACTTGCCGGAATCTTGGCCATTGCTTCTTGTTCAAGGTTCTCTTTCCCTTCCAGAGCTTGGCTGCATGGGTTGATACTACCCGTTGCCTTCTGGGTCATTACTGTTTGTTCAGCAGCAGTACATTCCAGCTTCTTTGCCATTGCTGGTTCTTCAGTAGTATGATCTGTATGAGACATGACACACACACAGGGGAAAGAGAGAGAGAGAATGAAAAATGAGAGCTATAGATACTTCAACTGATAGAGAGAGGGTCAGAATCAGAGGTGATAAAAAGGCCATGTAATTCTAATTTGGTGAGGCAACGTGGTGCCTTCAAATGTTCTTTGACTGCTACCACCAATAAACCAGGGCTACCAAAGACAATGGAGAAGGATGATGGGAGCTGTACTCCCAGAACAGTTGGGGGTGGGCAGAAAGAATCCATCTCTACCCAAAACCATTCAAAATATCCATCGGAAACTTGGAATTTAGGAAGGGTGCCCCTTTACAAGCAGTAAAGTCACCCCAGATAAAATCTTTCAGGGGTTTTAATGGAGAAGCCTTACACAGCAATAGATGGTACATTATTGGGAGAAAATATTCATTAGTAAAACCAGAAAATTAGAAAAGGTACATGATCACAAGCCCAGGCCTTGGAAAGCTACTTCTAAAAAGATATTTGTTCTGTAACTTGTTACAACTCCACCCCAAGTATTTTGTTACCATCGATATTAAAACAATAAAAAATTAAAGCTTGTTATGTTGCTTTCCTAAAATCTAACTTTGTTACACCTTCAAACGTCCCCCACCAAATAATGAATTAACGGTACTGTAATTATGAGGCTATCTACATGGGCATATAACCTACTGTTTGGGGAGAGCTTATCTGGGGTGGGTCAATCCCCAACCTGCCCCATTCTGAGACCTTGTCAGGGGTTAGATCAAATTGGCCTGCTTTATTATATCCTGTCCCCACTGTATACCTACACTAGGTAAAGTCTTACTTGTTCCAAAGCCAGTCATGTCTGACTCTAGAGGGTGGTGCTCATCTGTTTTCAGCCAAAGAGCCATCTGCAGTTATTTAGCAATGCCATGGTCATATAGCAGGCATGATTGGACACCGAAGCACATGGAACACTGTTACCTTTCCCACCAAAGCAGTTCCTATTTATCTACGTTCAATTTCTTGCTTTTGAACTGATAGGTTGGCAGGAGCTGGGGCACAACGGGAGCAGACTCTGTCAAACAGCACTCAGGTCTTGACCTGGTGAACTGCCAACCTTTCGGTTGTCCCCCACCCCTAAACCAGTCATTCTTAACCTGCGGCCTGTGGGCCGGATGCAGCCCATGACACCATTTCATGTGGACCCACACCGCCTCCACTAAACCAGGAAGTGCCATATGGTGTAGGAAGGGAAAATTGGTCATCCAGCTCCTGAAGCTGTCTGAGGGAGTGTGACCCGGTCCCCTCCTTAAAAAGGTTGAGAACTTATGCCCTAAATGATCAGACTTCAAACAGTGTGGGGAGGGGGGGGGGTGCCTCTTTAAACTTGACAGGAGATTGTTCATTTTCATGTCAGAGATTTGTTTTCATGTCAGAGATTACTCTTGGTTGAAAGGATTTTTGCAGGGGACGCCCAAATGAGGCTCCTTTCTTGTCCCCCATCGTCCAGCTCAAGTATCGAGCCCGTCTCTCCAGTCTCCAAGCCTAGCGCCTTAACCACTAAGCCACCGGGAGAGCTGTAAAGCACTCTTCTCTTCCCTGATCTCTTCCCATCTCCCCCACCTCCCCCTCTTTGCACTAGACATGGGAACTTTCCTCCAACAGGTGCCAAGCACTCTCTGCCTCTCAGTGAAACACCCCCAACCACTGGAATGGCTACTTTGCACCTATTGGGGGGAAATTTTCCCCTTTCAACTGATAACGGCTGATGCAACCCCAAAGGAGAAGCAAAATGCTCTTTGGATGTGGGAATCATGTGAAACAGCACTTTCCTCCTCCCTGTCCCCCTGGCCTCAGGCAGCTTTCTAAAAGCCGCTCTACACTACAAGCCCTACATTAATTCTAACCCTTATTGGGCTTCTGTCAATAAGCCAAGACAGTTTTGTTCAAACAGGCCTTTGGCCAGTGCTCACAATCATTTAATGGCAAGTGTTGTTTCACGCTGCCATTGTTTAGAAATAGTCTGAACTGATTTTAAACAGTATTAATTATGCAATTGGTTTATTGCAATGTTTGTGGGTTTTTTATTAGAAACCTTTCTTTTTTTGAAAAAGTATGTTGCAAGCCAGCTTCATTTCCGCTGGGGAGAAAGGTGGAAATAAATAATAGAAATAGTAGAGGGGGAAAAGAAGGTGGGATGATAGCCAAGCCCTTTATAGGTGTGGGGAAGAACTGGAAACTTTGCACCTATGTCAGTATAGTCTCTTCCCCATAACATGTACTTTGTAAGACTTGATATTAGTTGACCAAAGGCACCTGAGGCTAGTCTTTACTGAGAGACAGAATCATAAAATAACTGAGTTGGAAGGAGTCTATGTTGTCATCAAGTACAACCCCCTACTCAATGCAGGAATCCAATTCAAAGCAGATCTGACAGATGGAAGTCCAATGTTCTCTTGAGTGCCTCCAGGGTTGGAGCACTCACTACCTTCTGATGTAATTGGTTCCATTGTCATACTGCTCTAACAGTTTCGTGTTCAGGGAATGAAGCAGCAGACGTGTGAAGTAGTGAAATTCAGCTCTTTATTAGTGGGGTTTGAACACACTTTGGATGGGGCAAAACTCGGACTTATATACACTATAAACAGTAACAGTAACAATAATACAACAAGCCCATTGGCTAACAGAGTGTGCACATTTTCAATCCACTTATTTGAATAAGAATAGATACATGAGAAAAGAGACATTCCGCTCCTATAAACAGTAATAATAATACAACAAGCCCATTGGCTAACAGAGTGTGCACATTTTCGATCCACTTATTTGCATAAGAATAGATGCATGAGAAAAGATACATTCTGCTCCTGTCAGAAAACACAGTTAACAGACATAACATTCTTCCCCCCCTAGGTAAAAACAAAATCCTTTAACCAGGATGGCGGTCTAGTTTCCCTTCTCGGTCGGACGCTTGGCTGAGCTGGCTCAGGGGCTCGTAGGATGGGCGACCTGACTGGAGTGAGGGATTGACTAGAGGGGGAGGATTGTAAACCCAAATTTAAGCCCCGTTTGTCAGATGGAGGAGCAGGAGATCATGCAAAACCAAAATCTAATTCTGTGGATGAATAAGACAACTCAGGGTCCCTCCTGTGTGTACTAAGAGTGGAGGGCGACTCCAAGCAAAATTAGTCATCATCAATAAAGGAATCCAAAGTGCTAGGCTGGGACAGTGTAGGGGTACACCTGCCCGGAATAGGGGAGCATTCCACAAATTCCCCTTGAAATCAGTTCCTAGAAGACACTTCTGGATCAATGTTGGCTGGCTGCTGACTATTACCTCTGCCCCCTGGGTTTAAACGGGTGGGGGTCAACCCTAGCGTTGAGTGTCTGTATTCGTCTTGTGGGTCCAGTACTCTGGGTCTCAATTTATCTGCGTGCCTCCTCCAGATCAGACCAGTGGCTGTTTCGATTCTGTAAGAAACAGGACCAGTTTGATCGATCACAAACCCAGGCACCCAAGTAGGGCCACCAGCTGCATAATTGCGGCAATGTACAGGGTCTCCGGATGAGAAACCCTTCTGGTGTTGGATTGCTATATTTGTACCTTTGTCCTCTACCCTAGAGGGATCCAATCTGTCCAGCAAGGATGACAGTGACAGTTTCCTTCGCTGGAGCAATTCAGCAGGGGAAAGGCCTGAGGCAAGGGGGGTGAGCCTATATGTGAAAAGAAACTGGCATAACTGGAGCTCCAAATCCCCTTCACCCATACGCTGAAACGTGTCTTTAGTTGTGCGCACCTGCCACTCTACCTGGCCATTGGTGGCTGGGTGGAATGGGGCGGCAGTGATGTGCCTAATTGCATTCCTTTCCATGAAGGATTGGAATTTTGCAGATGTGAAAGTGGACACGTTGTCAGACACCAGGACATCTGGAAGTCCAAATGCTGCAAACAGCCTTCTTAGGTGCATTATTGTGGTGGCTGAAGTGGTATTAGGCACCCTAATCACTTCCAGCCACTTAGAGAATGAATCCACAGCTAACAAAAATAAGGCATCCCTAAATGGACCGGCAAAATCTATGTGCAACCTGGACCACGGGCCCCGAGCAGAATCCCATTCCCGAGTGGGAAGGTGGGATTGCTCTGGGCAAGAGGATTGACAACTGGCACAAGTGCTGACCATTTGTTCTATGTCTTGGTCCAGTTGAGGCCACCAAAAGTAGCTATGGGCATGGGCTTTGGAACGGACAATTCCCGGGTGACTTGTGTGAAGTAGATGTAAAACCTTTTTCCTGAGAGTGACAGGAATGACCACCCGCTGGCCCCAAAGAAGGCAACCTCGTTCCACTGACAGTTCCAAATGCTTGCAGTGGGATGTTCTGAATTCCTCGGCTAGAGGAGAGACAGACCAGCCTTTTTGAACCCAAGACATTACTTTAGACAATGTTACATCCTTGGCCATAGCCTTGGCTATATCTGAGGGGACGATTGGGGGCGAGTCAAAAGCCTCAATCATGAGGACCTGGTGGTCGCTTTTGATCTTGCAATCAGCTTCCCTGACCCCTGGCAGTGGAGAATGTGACAGGGCATCAGCGTGGCTGATGTTCTTTCCGGGCCTGTGCACCAAAGTAAAATCGTATGCGTTTAGGAAAATTGCCCAATGCAACATCCTTGGGGACAGAATTTGAGGCAAAGATTCCAAGGAGGGGCTTGTGGTCGGTTATGATGGTAAAAGGTTTTCCATAAAGGAAATCGTGGAATTTCTTAGTGCCTGCCACAATTGCAGACACCTCCCTATCTGTCTGAGTGTAATTTTTCTCAGGCTTTGAGAGCCTGAGAAACACAACATCCTTGGGGATAGAATTTGAGGCGTGGGCTTCCCATTCACAAAGATTCCAAAGAGGGGCTTGTGGTCAGTTACGATGGTAAAAGGTCTTCTGTAAAAGTAATCGTGGAATTTTTTTGTGCCTGCCATGATTGCCAATGCCTTCCTGTCTGTCTGAGTGTAATTTTTCTCAGGCTTTGAGAGCGAACAGGAATAGAATGCTACAGGGGCTTCCCTCCTGTCACTTAGTACATGGCATAACACAGCTCCCACCCCCACAGGGGATGCATCACACACAAGTACAACTTCTTTGTTAGGATCAAAATGAGTTAATACAGCATCCGAAGATAGCAGCCTTTTGAGTTCTAGGAACACTTTCTCCTGGCAATGGCCACAGTGCCAAACAGTATCTTTCTTAAGAAGCCGATGTAATGGTTTGGCAACTGAGGCTTTCCGATGGAGAAAAGCGTGATAGAAGTTTAACAATCCTAGAAATGATTGCAATTTGGCTTTACATTTTGGCCTGGGTGCATTTCGCATGGCCACCACCTTGGAGTCAGAGGGCATGATACCTTGGGGTGTAATTTGGTACCCCAGGAACTCCACTTCATGTGCCAAAAACACACATTTGTCTCTTCTGAGACATAGACCAGCCCTCTCAAAACATGAGAGGAATCAATCGAGCTAGTTCGACGGTGTTCTTAGGACATCGTCAAAATATGGCAGGACACCAGGCAAACCTTTTAAAATATGTTCTACAAGAGATTGAAATATTCTTGGGACCGCATTCGCCCCGAATTGTAGTCTAGTTACCTTAAATGCCCCCCCCCCCATGTGTTACTATGGTCTGGGCTATGGCAGCAGCAGGAGACACAGTCAATTGTTGGTAAGCCTGGGCAAGGTCAAGTTTTGTGAAGCAATTTCCTCCTTGCAAGGAGGCAAGAAGGTGGCTTACCACGGGCACAGGATATGTGTCCGGGTGAATAGCTTTATTGATGGTACACTTGTAGTCAGCGCATATTCTGACTTCCCCGTTACTTTTCAAAGCAGTCACTATTGGTGTCTCCCACTCTGCGGAGTCCACTGGCATTAGGATGCCCTGCCCCACCAGTTTGTCCAGCTTGGCTTCTATCTTCTCCTTTAAAGCAAAGGGTCCCTGGCGTGGCTTCATCTGGATGGGCCGGACGGTTGGATCAAGCTCAAAGTCCCCAGGGGATCCTTTGTATAACCCTAAACCCTTTTTAACACCTCAGGATGTGCAGCACAAACGTCCCGGATTGGGTCAGCGTCTATTGCGTGAATGCCAGAAAGCCGGATTCCCAAGGGCCTAAACCATTGGGGTCCCAATAAGATAATTAGTGACCTGCTTAACTATAACCAATGGCAAGGAGGTGCGAATGTTTTTGAACTTGACCAAGAAATTTCCCACCCCCAAGATCGGAATCTGGCAACCTTGCACATCCCGGAGGGAAGTGTTAAAAGATTTGAGCTTGGGCCAAGAGGCAGCGGGAATTCTCAAAAACTCCCGCTGTAGGATTATGGAAAAGGTAGTACCTGAATCCACCTCCATCTTGAAGGGGACGTCCTGCAGGCTCAGGTCTGCAAAGAAATGCTCGCTGACGATGCCCACTTGGCATGGCTCAGGCTCTGGTGACACTTTGGCAATGGACATTTTGTGGTGATGACTTTTCTTGGACTCAGGTGCTGGAGTTCTTTGCTTTTGCTGTTGGCATACTTTAGCAATGTGCCCTCGTCCCCCGCAGTTGTGGCATTCTGCGGTGCGGAAGGGGCACTTCCTGCGGTCATGCTGGGCTCCACAGCCATCACACTTGCAAAGGAATTTCTTCTCCCTATCGTCACGGTGCTCTCGGTGCTTTCATCAAACCGCTCGGACTTCTCCCTCTGCGTCGCTGGACTCCGATGAAGAGGTGGAACCAGGCGATGCTGACGAGGATGAAGATGAATTTTGCTGAGCTTGCACAGCTGAGTCAGTGCCACTGGTTGTGGAGTGGCGATGCCGGAAAAGCTTGATGCCGGACCGTGCGGCCTCAGACGCTACCGCCTCTTCTAGGATAGCCTTGAAATTTAGCATCTTCCTGATCATGAGGCGACATTGAGCATCTTCAATGTTGTCCCACTTGCATGGGGCGGCAGCAATGCGCAGAGCAGCGGCGTAGTCTACAATGGACTCCCCAGGTCGCTGCTCCCTTCTGTGGAAGGCCACCCTGGCCAGGAAGATAGAGACCTCTGGCTGCAGGTGTTTCCTCAATGCAGACATGATTTCTGTGAGTGGCACCACATCCACGTCCCTTGGGAGAATGAGGTGGGCTGCTAGCTCAAGCGTCTCAGAACTGCACTGAGCGAGGAAACAGGAGCGCTTCTGGTCTTCATCGGTGATCTTCTGCGAGGCCATGGCCCATTTCTCTGGACGTGCTGGGTCAAATGGGCCGATGTTGCTGCCGTGTGGGGACACCATCCCACCTTCGTCGCCAGTTTCGTGTTCAGGGAATGAAGAAGCAGATGAGTGAAGTAGTGAAATTCAGCTCTTTATTAGTGGGGTTTGAACACAGTTTGGATGGGGCAAAACTCAGACTTATATACACTATAAGCAGTAAACAGTAACAGTAACAATAATACAACAAGCCCATTGGCTAACAGAGTGTGCACATTTTTTATCCACTTATTTGCATAAGAATAGATACATGAGAAAAGATACATTCTGCTCCTGTCAGAAAACACAGTTAACATACATAACAAACAGTTAAGAAGTTTTTTCCTGATACTCGGTCTATATCTTGCTTCCTTCAGTTTCAGCCTGTTATTACATGTCTTACACTCTGGGATGATTGAGAACAGACCCTGCACCTATTCTTTATGACTATTTTCAAGTACAGTGGTACCTCGCTTAAAGAGCATAATGTGTTCCATGGGATTGCTCTTTAAGCGAGTTTGCTCTTTAAGCAAAACACCATTGTAAGTGACCAATTGTGACTTCTGGTGTGGGGGGGATTGTGAACCCCAATTTAGTTGTTAAGTGAGTTTTTGGTTAGTTTTAGTTGTTAAGTGAGGTGACCATTCAGAGAAAATTCTGCTCTTTAAGCAAGTTAGTCTCTAAGCGAGGCATTCTTTATGCGAGGTTTTACTTAGTTGAAAAGTGCTACCATATTTGCCTGCAGTCTCCTTTTTGCCAAGCTAAACATGCCCAGTTCTTTCAGACTTTTCTCCTAGTGTTTGGTCTGCAGTCCCCTGATCATCTTTGTTGACCTCCTCTGAACTTGTTCCAATTTGTTAGTATCTTTCTATGGTGTCCAGAACTGGACACAGTATTTTACATGTGATCTGATTAACTAACTAGCTAGCTAACTAGCTAGCTAACTAACTAACTGTGGTGTTTCTGACATAAAGTTGAAGGCTCGTCAGGTCCAATGATAAAGATGGAGTGAAATCTTACTTCAGCCTTCTCGATCACATGTTTTAAGCCAAAATTGCCCCACTTTGACTTTCCACGTCCTGATTTAATTCCACTTATATATGAACAACTCATTTGGAGGTCACATCCAACTTACCTTCAGATATTCTCTCTCCTTGAGTAGAATAGTTACAATCAAATACAACTTGCCAGAACCAAGTGTTTCATGCTATGTTCTGGATATATTTCTGCAGTTGTCTTCTAAGCTTACCTGCTAATGCTTTGAAATCGGGCTTCTTCTCTGCCTTGACTGTGATGTGCTCTGAACCAGCATCTTTGCCTCCTTCAGAGATTGGGGGGAGAGCACCATCCTGCCCCATGAAAGAAGATTCTTGCAGACTTGAGAAGGCTGGCTTATCTTTAGCAGGCACACGGCATGGAGTGCTGTTGATGCTGATGACAGCAGACACCCGAAGTGGCACAGAGACAGCAAAGGGCTCTGATATGTTCAAGGCTTTCCTCTGGTGCCGGGGAGAAGCTTCTAAAGGGAAGAGAGTCCCATGGAACCCTGACTTGGTCATCCCTTCATTGGAAGTATAGAACATATGGCACATCTTTGGGGAGGTTTGCTCATTCTCGGGGTCTTCCACAGGCCGGAACACCTTCAGTTGTTCAGGAAGTGGCCTGGCTTGGCTTGGGTGAAGATTATTTTTCTCACTGCCTTCCTCTGCCCTTCCCTCTTCCCTTCCCTCTGCCCCCTTCACAGAACCCTTTGGATAAGACTCCATTTCTTGCTTGCTGAGATCAGATGAGCTGCTTGGATTCCCCATCCGTGGTTTCATCACCGGAACAAAAAACCCTCCAGTCATGACTGTGCGCTTGAAATGGCTTTTTTCATCATCTCCTAAGGAAAAGAGGAAACAAAGCTGAAGAGTATTGATGATGGTACAGTGATACCATACAATTCCAAACAAGTCCAGAGGCGGGAAAAGGGGTGAGAACCAGCAACTAGATATGAGCAGTGGTGGGATTAAATTTTTTTACTACCTACTCTGTGGGTGTGGCATGGTGGGTGGGGCCATGTGGCCGAGTGACTGGGTGGGCATGGCCATGTGGCTCCAGCAACCAGATGGTGGAAGCCCAGTGAGGCTGCACCACCAGTACAGGAGGCAGGCACAGGCCTACGACCTGAGGCTCTGGCAACTGGATGGGCAGGGCCAGCCAGAATTTCTACTACTGGTATGGGCGTACCGGGGTGTACCAGCTGAATCCCACCACTAAATATGAGTTTTGCAGTCTTTTTTTTTTTTCAATAGCTGAAAGATTGCCCAACCTTCATACTTACTCAATATATTTGGGACATTTGACCCAAAACCAACACTACATATTACTTGCCACTAGGAAAGGGTATTTTTAAATTACTGAAACTGTATAAGCCTACTGTAGGAACTCTTCTCCCGCCCCCCAACTCACACAATTTGCAAAGTAATTTTCTATGTTTTTGTGATTGGTCTTCAAGATTTAACCACAAGATCACTCTGAAGTCTAATTTCGCAAATGCAAAGTCTGCCTGAGTCACACCTCCTCAACTTTTCAATCTTTGCAGCACTAGCCGTGAGCTGTTTTTAGCATCTGTTTCTGCCCTGTATTCAGTTCCTGAATAACAAATACAATCAATTGCTCTTTTCCTGAGATGACAATATTGTTTTCCAATTTTAATTGCTTTGCTTTAAATTGTCTTATATGTTTGACCCATACATTTTAGATATTTGGTATATGTTTTAAACTGTGCTGTGTCATTTGGTGTACCGTCTTGAGACCTCATGATTCAGGGTACATTCTAAAAAAAATTAAAGAGTAATATTATTTAAACTTGAATATATGCACTGTATGGTAAGAAACAACAGAGTAATTTTTGAGTGGTACTATATATACATGTACATTTACACACATGGAGGCCTCTGTGAACAGAAGAATCTTTGTTATTTGGTACCAGATTCTCAGTGAGTCTCACTTGTATTTACTACAGGGAATCATAGCGTAGTGCTCACAAATCCAATAACATTCATGATGATATTTTATGGAACCCAAGCAGCCTCTTTGCTTTCCCTACTGACTATGACTATTATCCCTTAGTTCCTGGAATGGAGTGGAAGTAATCTCTGCCTTGAAAAATGGCTACATGTAAGAGACAAAGTGGGACTAGTATTGCCCCTTCATGCTTTCTCTTTCATCTCTGTGTACATTTCAAGGCTGAAATTAGCGCCAACGCCAATATTGATCTTGCCCAGAAAAATGTACTGAACTCAGAGAGCCAGTGGGAATAACCACTGAATACCATTGGGTGGCCTTCCAATCTTCTGATTCTACCAACAAAAATATATTTGCAGGCAGGCAAAAGCATGCGAAACTTTAGGGCAAATAAATAAACATACTAAAATGAGTAAAATATAACCCTATAACTCAAAATATACATGGGCAATAGTATACAATGTCCTTCCTTATGTATCATATAAACATGATATGTCTGAAAACATTGGCCAAAATCTCACCTTCTACTGGAAGTGAACACAATGAGTCCATACTTTTAGCTGGCCTGATGGTTGCTTTTTCTGTCAACAGAAAGGTTGTAACACATTCAGTTTTACATTCTGCAGCAGGAAGATTAAAATGTAATTGCAAAATGCAGCACGTGCATTCATATGAAACGAAGTACCTCAAATGCAGTGGTGATGCTGTAGTTTCCGCAGCCTCATCAATGCTTTGAAGCGAAAAAAGCTTACACTAGGCTGGTGCAAACTTCTTCCAATTATTTTTGCAATTTCATTCCCCAACCTTATTCAAAAGGGTCTTCGCATATTCAGTATACATAATACCCTTCTTCCCACCACAAAAAAATACTGAGATGTCATTTTTAATCAAGTCTTCTAATCTACTAATACATAAATGAATGTCAATTTGACATGTGTAGCTTGATGAAGTAAGTAAAATCCTCTGTTGTAGTTCTGAAGAGAACAGGTGAGCTTTCTAGCAAAAATAAATAAATTTTCAACACCTTTAGAAAAGAGATCCCAGGAGTTCTTAAGACAAAACCGTAACAGTCAGAGGGGTAGCAGAAGGCATCAACTGTTTAAAACACCATCAGTTGCATTTCTTTTCCTTTTATCACTAAGGGAGTTGCAGGCGAACCAGCATCCGTTTCATGGGATGTTAATTTTCTCATTAATTGAACTCTTATCTGAAGCATAAATCTTGGCAAGATGGAAACTGTACCCATTTCCCAGGATGCCTGGAGCCTTTTCCTTGATAATCTGACTGCTAGAGACATATTCTTAGTCACAGAGCTCTGACACCATGTTTGACCTCTGTACATGCTTGCATCTATCTAACCCAAGAGAAACATGTTCACTCCAGGAATATAATGGAAAGTATTCACAGCAGGCAGTTTGTATGCTAGTGGCTCTGACTGCTTTTCATTGTCCTCCTGGTGATGCTCCACATGATGCATGAGGTTAACTATGTGATCTCCCCCCCCCTTTGTAAATTCATGAACATGAATGGTCTTTTCCAATGTGCTGGGATATTTCTGGACTACCATAGGAAGGAATGACAAGGCAGAGCTAAGTAGAAAAAGATATACCCCATCCATGAAAGCTGCTCTCAGAAGGTACTTACCAGAGAGCTTCTGCCCTCCTCGTACAAATACACTCCCATTGCGGCTCAGTTTAGTCTTTGCTTCTGAGCCAGACCGGCCCAGGTTAAAGATGGATGTCCATTTCTTGGATTTTGTGGATAACTTTCTTCTGGAAAGAAAACAAATTAAGAGGTTGATAATGGTAAGCAATGCTTAACTGTGAAGATGGGGGAATGTACAAACTCATTCTCTCTCATCTGCCCCTGATTTTAGATGATGGGTTGATGTGCAGCTTTTAGAAGTCCCAACATTTGCAAGAGGCAAAAATGGACACATATCCCAAAGTTTAGAGCCAAAAAAAGCTGTGCAGAAAAGGGAATGGCTGCTTGGGCAAGAAGCATCCCATTCCTTGTTACTTCAGGTGGGTTATTCTAATACTGTATCACATCACCCTTGTGATGTTGCAGAGGCAAGGCAGACATCCTTTGTGCTGAGACAATGAGCTCCGCTGCCAGCTAAGACACCTTACAGCACGGGTGCCCAAACTATGGCCCAGGAGCTGGAGCTGGCCCAGCTAGCACTTTGAGAGCCAACAATGCTGGTCAAGACTCCTAATTACCCTATTATTTCAAATTTAAATATCCAGCCTTTACTGTTATATGGAAGTGTCACACTGTCTTAGGTCATATACATAACTACATGCTTGTCCATATTCCAATATACAGGATGTGATCTGGCCATTACTTGTGCTAGCACAAGTAAGATTCTAGCCATAACAAGCTCTGATCTGGTCTCAGACATCTCAGTCACTGTTAAACACAGTATTCCCACTAATACTTCTTTATATATATATATATATATATTTTTAAAAAATAATTCTAAGGTTTTACAAACATGTTGAAATGTAGTGGCTAATAATTCATGGTGCTACTTAGATCTCACTGACTACCACAGAGAGAGGGACACAGAAAGAGCCTTCTTGAAGATTGTGGTATTTTTTAAACTGCAATTGGGCATACCCTGGTAACAGCAACCATGCATTACTGGCTAATCTTTCTCACACTAGGTCATACTTGTCAAGTATCCTGGATTGGCCGGGATTTCCCATATTTCTGCACTGCTTCCTCCACTTTCCCGCTGCCATCCCGTAATTTGACCAGCGGGGAAAGTAGTTACTGTGCATGCATGTATGCGCAGAAGGGTTCTGCACAGGTCCCATATTTTCTGGAGCCGCACTTGATGTGTATGCTCTAGGTCAGGTGAAGGGAACTAAAGAATGACCTCACCAAAAGGTGCCTTCATTTTGGTAATTTCATGTCTGGCCTAGGCACAGAAGAACTACCACAGAGAGATAGCAATCTAAGTAACTAGAAAGTGGGTGGACAACTCCCATGAGGACAGATGACATTACAAAGTACTTTTGTCCTCTTGCAGCAGGCTCTGCATTGTGTATGAGGAATGAAAAGTAGATCTATCTGCCATTCTTCAGTATAAATCAAGCCTGACTATTAGGCATGAAGCAACAGAGATGGCTTGGAGTTGCATTTGGGGCAGCTAACCAGCAGGTGGCTCTCTCCCAACAGGTCTCAAAGGCATCATTGTAATGAGCGAAGGTTTAGCATTCGGCTCATGTTAGCCAGAAAATGGACTTAAATGAAGCTCAACAGCATAGCCATTCCACCAGAAATAGTCTTACACTACTTGTTTGCTTGAAAAGTAAGAGACGTGACCCAGTGATGGTATCATAGCTCAGCAGCACATATGCTTCATATGTGAAAGGTCCAAATTCAATCTTACCCATTTCTGGCTATTTGGAGTAACTGGGATAGAAGAGATCCTTGATGTATCACTTCCAGCCACACAACAAACAAACAATATATGGCTAGAAGAGCCCATGATCCCATCTTTCATTCATTCACTCACTCACTCACCCATTTATTACATTTATATACTGACCATCTAGTGATTATACCACTCTAGGCAATTTACAAAATATACTGTACAGATGGGCTTATTATTTGCCATCAACTTGGAACTGACCTATATTGATCCTAAGCTTTCAAGGTAAGTGAGATGTTTTAGGAGTGGCTTTACCATTCTATTCTGCTAGTGAGGCTCCATGGTCAAGTATGGATTTGAACTCAGGTCTTCTGAGTCTGTCCACTACTCTATCTACTCTACCACTATACTTATATCTTCTTCTTGTTGTTGTTCTGCCATATCTAAATCCAAATATTTGTGATCCTCAAGGCAATTAGCCATGGAGACTTATATACATGGGAGTAATTATTCAGATACTGAAAACTTGTGAAATACTGTACAGACATTTCAGTCAGCAGTATTGGTCTGTAACTCCCAGAACCTCACACCCATGCTGGCTAAGGAGCAGTTCTTCCATGTTCAATATTTATTTCATCAGGGAATGTGAAAGAGATTGCCTTTCTTAAGTGTGAGTGTACTGCCTTCTCTTCTTGGGCCAGCCACTTTGGCCTTCTTTCAGACACTATGCCAGGTTTTTAGGGACAGAGTAGCCTCTAAACAGTCTGAGGGAGTCACCTCAGGCAGAAGTTTTTAAGGTATTATAAAAGGGCAGCAAATCATTAGCAATTCAGTTCACTGTGATGGCTTCCTTACTGCCATGAAGCAAAAGCTCAGAGGTTGTAATAATGTGACTGGCTTAGAGAAGACTTGGTAGACTTGGCAGGAGGGGATGCCATTTGCTGCTCCATCTCTGGAATCAAAACATTTTGTGCCATCTCTTAAAACAGGGGTTCCCAACCTAAGGCCCATGGGCCAAATCTAGCCTGCGGCACCATTTCATGTGCCCCTATGCTCCAAGGGCATCCAAGAAACAAAATGGCCACCCCTTTGAAGCTGTTGGAACAAAATGGCAACCCTCCCCCCATTGTGCAGTCAGGGCAAAATGGCTACCCAGCCCTCAAAGCTGACTGAGAGACCGTGATCTGGGCCCTGGCTTGAAAAGGTTGGGAACCCTGCCTTAGAAGCTGGAGAAAATAGGCAGCAGTGGCAAAAGATTGATCTGAAGAGTAACCAGTTTGGCGACGTTGGAAGATTGGCAGTTCGAGACTTGTGCACCACGCAACGGAGTCTGTCCCAGCTCCTGCCAATCTAAGCAGTTTGAAGGCAGCATGGCATTCTTCCCATGAATGTTGGTGATGGAACAGCATTACAATGAGCCACACTGCCCCTTGACTGAGAGGAGGGCAAATTATGACACTAGATTCTTGGCATGTGTTGGAGCAACACAAGAGAAGTCCTTGGGCGATATAGAACTAAATGATCTTATGCCCACCTCAGGGTTTATGTTTCATTCTCTTATATTGAGAGGTTGACACACTTACTTGCTGTCGGGGAGGTCAAGGACAGTATGGAAGAAGGAACCAGTGACTGGGACAATTTCTGGCAAACTGTTCTCCCGCCGCTCCTTGCGGGCAGGGTGGCAGGCTGAGAGACTTCGTGCCTGAGCTTCTTCCAGGCTCACCAGCTTCATAGGCAGAGAGACAGATGGTGGCAGCGTCAAGCTCTTCATGACGGGTTTGTTCTCTGGAGAAGAGAAAAAGGTATCAATATTAGAGTTTGAAATCCCCAGCCAGTATTCTAGGAGATGCAGTCCATAAAATTCAGCTTCCCAATAGGGATGTGCCTTTTTTTAATTTCAGACTTTATCTCCCGAATCCTCCCAAAATAAATTCCCCAAGCAGTATTCTGGGACTAAAGTTAAAGGTCTCCCTTGTTCGAAAGTCCAATTCCAGGAGGCAGTGCTCATCTCTGCTTTACAACCAAAGAGCCAATGCTGTCTGTGTCTGCAGAGGTTTCTGTGGTCATGTGGCAGGCATGGCTAGATGCCAGAGCGCATGGAATGCTGTTACCTTTCCTGCTGAAGCAGTATCTATTAATCTACTTGCAATTTCTTGCTTTTGAACTGCTAGGTAGGTTGGCAGGAGCTGGGACAGTTAACTGGAGCTCACTCTGTCACATAGCACTTGGCTCATGAGCTGCTGACTGGCCAACCTTCCAGTCGTCAAGCTCAGCGTCTTAACCACTAAGCCCAATCTTGTTATTCTGTGCAGGACAATGACAATGAAGATCTATCTATCTATCTATCTATCTATCTATCTATCTATCTATCTATCTATCTATCTATCTATCTATCTATCTATCTATCTAAGACACCACAGTTCTGTTGTTCTGGGACTAGTAAAGGTAAAGGTCATCCTTGCTCAGAAGCCAGTTGTATCCATCTCTAGGGTCCAGTGCTCATCTCTCTTTATAGCCAGTATTTTCAGCGTTTGGCCTTGTTTGCCGGGATAAGATATGGAAATGGTTCAGTGAGAAGGGAGAAAATCTTGCACAGGTTTTTCAAGCATTTCGCTTTATGACTAAACACTTCCAGTGAGAAAAGAGTATGGAAATGTGCTTGTTGGATCGAATTCTTTTCTTCCCCTGCCTTTTGATCCATTGTCCCTTCCTCGCCGCCACCCACAGAAGGTTCCTGGGCACCAGCCAGACTTCAAACTGCTATGGCACGCATCTTCTAAAGCGGAGGCCTGAGAACCCCTGCTGTACTGAACTTTGAAAAGGCTCAGCTGCAATTCTGGGTTTTGAGATGAATCAACATCCCCTGCCTCTGTCTGCCATCTATTTCGAGGAATGGGTTCTGAAAATTGCAGCCGCATTTCCTATTTATCAATGGCTGCTCTTGTTAGCAGGAAATGTCCCAGTGCCAGCTCTAAAGACAAGGGAAAAAGTTAGGCTGATTAAACAAGACTTTCCTAGTTTCAGTGCTGGCACTTCAGCATTTTCTTCTCATAAACAATAGTGGCCATTTACAAAAGAGAAGTGGTGGTAAAGCAATTTCCTCCCTATTTCTCTGCAAACTTTCTTCTGCAGCATTTGGAAGGAACATTGATTTCCATGCAATAATTGCTCCTGGACCAACCTAAGTCTCTCTACATGGCAGACAGAACATGTAAGGCAACACTGCTTATACTACATGTAAAGGTCAGGGAGGCAGAAGGTCAGCAGTTCGATTCCCAAGTACTGCAGGACAGAATGAGTTCCTGTCTTTGTCCCAGCTCCTGCCAACCAAGCAGTTTGAAAGCAAGAAATTACAAGTAGATAAATAGGGACCACTTCGGTGGGAAGGTAACAGCACTCCATACACTCCGGTGTCTAGTCATGCCTGCCACTTGACAATGGAAACATCTGCAGAAGCAGACAGTGCTGGCTCTTTGGCTTTGAAACAGAGATGAGCACTGAACCCTAGAGTCGGATATGATTGGCTTTCGAGCAAAGGAAACCTTTACCTTACTTAAAGGTTGACCTACAGACGTTTCTGTGGACATGTGGCAGGCATGACTAGACACCGGAGTGCATGGAACTCTACCTTCCCACCGAAGTGGTACCTATTTATCTACTTGCAATTTCTTGCTTTCAAACTGCTTGGTTGGCAAGAGCTGGGACAGATGGTGGGAGCTCATCTTGAAGCACTCAGGTTTCGAACTGCTGAGCTGCCAACCTTCCAGTCATCAAGTTAAATGTGTTAACCACTAAGCCACCACATTCCCCTCTGTTTATACTACTCAGTTTTAAAACAGGATGATGTTACAGAGTTACTGTCAGGTTAGTTTGGAACTGGGAGCTTCTGACATCTTTCAAACTATTGAGAAGGAATATGAAGGAGACTTGCTAAATTCTTCATTCTAGTAAAAATTTGACTGTCTTAATACAAGACACTTTGAGGAGGAGTTTTCAAGCCATGCAAGATATCTACATATAGCACCACATTGAGATGAGTGCTTTTTTGGGGGGTGGGGGTGGGGCGATTTTTTTCTACAATTCACATATATTTCCCTAGCGTTGTCCCCTCTGAGAACTAAAGGTAAAGGTAGAGGTTTCCCTTGCTTGAAAGCCAGTCGTATCTGACTCTAGGGTTCAGTGCTCATCTCTGTTTCAAAGCCGAAGAGCCAGCATTGTCTGCTTCTGCAGACGTTTCCGTGATCATGTGGCAGGCATGACTAGACACCGGAGTGCACGGAACGCTGTTACTTTCCCACCGAAGTGGTCCCTTATTTGTCTACTTGCAATTTCTTGCTCTCGAACTGCTAGGTTGGCAGGAGCTGAGAACTAAGCACACACACAATAAGCACTACCACAGACAAATGACAATTTAAATAACTAAAAAGCAAGGCTGACAACTCCTGTGAGTATGGGTGACCTAAAGATCCCATTAACACTTTTGTCCTCTTGGCTGGCTGACTGGTGAAAAAACACAGCCCAAACTATCTGATTCTTCTCGTTTTTCGTTCTGTTGCTCATGTAAAATGGCAGCAGTTGCTCAAGTTTTCTGCAGTTTGTGCTATTATTATTATTATTCTCACAAATGAAAAAGCTGCAGTCGTTGCGTTCAAGAGGAAATATCTCGTCCTCTCCCTGCTGAGGGGGGAGAGGAATTTGTGATGACATTTTTACATCCCTTCTCTTGACTTAGTAGAACTTCCTGGCTCAACTTGCATGCCAAAGATTCATGGTGTCAAGTTGCTATCTGGGCAAGGATCAGGCTAATGATAAGGGTAAAGTTCTGACATCTGCATGGCATTATGCACTAAGCCAAACAAACCCTCTTTGATGGCCAGTTCCCCCTGTTATTAGAGTCCCTCCTTCCTAACCCTTCTTATTTTACTTCCTGAAACTATTAGGGGCAAGGAAAATCCAGCTGCAGAGGGAAATGGTGGGATGTCTTAAAGTCCCATGGTTTCTGTTTGCAGCGAAGGAGCCCTAGTGATGCAGTGGTTAAACTGCTGTCCTGCAACCAAAAGGTTGTGAGTTCGATCCTGACCAGAGATCAAAGTTGACTCACCCTTCCATCCTTCCAAGGACAGTAAAAAGAATACCCAGTATGTTGGGGGCAAAATGCTAATTAACTTGTGAACCGCCCAGAGAGTGCACTAAGTAATATGGGGTGGTATATAAGTGTGATTGTTTTGCTCTGAACATGCATGGATTTCTCGTTGCCAACAGGGTCTATGGTGTCAATAAATTTAAAATGGTTTACTGCTACTGACTGAAGAACTCGAATAGGTCAGACCTTCCCAAGTCTGTCTGTTTGTCTGTCCATTCATTCATTGCATTTATACTCTGCCCTTTGGTGAAGGTACCACTCAGCTTACAAACGTATAAAACATCACATTAATAACAAATAAAACCAGGAAATAAAGCATAACAAACAATATGGAAAAATTATCAAAAAACCAAAATGCATTAAAGAAGAATCTAGTGATCAAATATAACAAAACATAAATCCATGGCATCAGAGATATAGAACCATCAATTAAATGCAATCTCTATCTAATCAGGGGGGAAAACAAGTGGGAAACTGAAGCAGCTGATTGCCCAAATTCAGGGCAAATCATATTGCAGTCCAAGAGATTAATAACCAGGGAAATCCTGCTGAAATAAGTCAGTCTTCAGAGACTTATGAAATGTTAGCAGGAATGAGGCTGATCTTATCTCCACTTATCTAGGACTCCTGAACATATCTTGACTTTTGTCTAAGAAAGAGGAGGAAAGCTTAGACAGAGCCAATTATGATTGGAGATGGGAAACTTACAGCTATGCCATACACAACACAAGTACTAGGGGGTTGGATAGGTCTGTTTTACTTTATCCAACACTTTCATCCTTTTCAGCCACAACTCCATCCCACACCATTCCTGCATCTATTTGCACATTTTTCTATAGTTTACAGGAAATTTAGAAGCATTTTTGCATATAGTTCTCCCCAATAAATTCATTTTACAAATATTTTTTCCATAACATACGCTTTTTTGCAAGCAGTTTTCTCCTAACATATTTATGTAAGCAATTTACCCTGTTCTATGAATTCTGATATGCATTTTCTTTATTAGAGAATCACCTTGCAAAACTCAAAGAAAAGGAAAAACAGAAAGTTAATTGTACTCTAGTATGGCTATGTTATGGTGAGAATTATTTTGGTTTATGGTGAAATGTGAACTAAATGATAGATAAATCTTTGTTGTCATTGTCCTGCACAGAACAACGAGATTGGGGGGAAATTGGGGGGGGGGGACACTTAACAACCCAACAGAACCTAAACAAAATACAACTATACAAAATTATCAACATACTCCCACCCCACATATACACATTTAACCCCTAAAAGCTCTAAAACTCTAAAAACTCTAAAAACTATATACAGAAGCTCCCTCATAGACTGCATTGCACTGTATTCAAAGCCAGAACCACTTTTGGGTAGAAACTATTTCTCAAGCGGCTGGTCCTGGTCTTTATGACCCTATACATTCTTCTAGAAGGCAGAAGCTGAAAGAGATCATTTCCAGGGTGCGTACTATCTTGCGCAATCTCTACAGCTTTCTTATAACACCTGGTGGCATAGATTTGATCTAGAGTGGGAAGAGTACGCCCGATTATCCCCTCCGCAGTCTTTACGACCTTGGACAGCATTGTTCTTTCCCTAGCTGTACAACTCCCAAACCATACACACAGACCATAGGTTAACACACTCTCTATGGTATAGTGGTAGAATGCCAACAGCAGGTCCTTTGAAAGATTGTTCTTCCTGAGGATTCTCAAGAAGTATAACTTCTGCTGTGCTCTCTTCATCAGATCTTTGGTGTTTGCTCCCCATGTTAGATCATCCCTCAGCTCCATTCCCAGAAATCAAAACACCGAGACCTCTTCCACACAATTCCCTTCAATAATAAGTGGCTGGATGTTCAATTTGCATTTTCTAAAGTCCACAATGAACTTCAACCTTCTCCTTACTAGTCACTATATAAAGAAAGTCTACTTGTGGGAGCTTTGTCCTTAAACATCCTAGCTGGAATACTATTGCTGGATGGATAAGGCTTGTGTAACTTGCTATGGCTAATTGAGACTAATCGGTGAGATGGTGGGATGCATCTCAGTTGTAACATCAGACATGTGACAAGGCATACAAAAGAGAAGCATTGTCATCAGATAGCCACAAACAGTTGCAATAAACCATACTCAGAAAAGAGTATGACTCTGGCCACTGAATATAGGTAAAGGTAAAGGTCACCCTTGTTCGAAAGCCAGTCGTATCTGACTCTAGGGTTCAGTGTTCATCTCTGTTTATAGCCAAAGAGCCAGCACTTTCTGCATTTGCAGACGTTTCCGTGGACATGTGCCAGGCATACCTCAACACCAGAGTGTACAGAATGCTCTTTACCTTCCCAACAAAGTGGTAATTATTTATCTACTTGCAATTTCTTGCTTTTGATCTGCTAGGTTGGCAGGAGCTGGGACAGACATGGGAGCTCACTCCATCATGTAGTACTCAGGAATCAAACTCCAACCTTCCAGTCATTGAGTTCAGCATCTTAACCACATAAGCCACCGCAGTCACACCAAATTTAGACTGTGCCTATTGTTTATTTCCTTCTTCCACATTTTTCTCATGGAAAACAAGGATTCACGAGCACTCCTGAGGACTACACTAATTATAAAGCCATGCAGGTATTCCCTTTGAGAAGAACTACCCCGGTGGCTGTGTGCCTTTAGGAGGCTGTAGGAATGTACACACCCAACCCTTAACCTGAAAGATATACTTCATAATGACTTACCCTCATGCTCCCTTGGCCTGGCAGCAATCTTGTCACTAAAGAGTTCATCCACATGGTTTAATATAAACTCAATCACCAACTGCTGGACTCGCACTTCCAGGAAAGCTGCATCTCCATTGCAACCGACAGCCTCAATCTCCTTTGACCTGCACCACAGGAAGAAAAACATTTGGAGGAAACCTTGACAGCAGGGGTGCCCAAACTTTTTGGACTGCAGGTTGGTCATGTGGTTCAGGGAACTGGTCACTATGGGCTGGGGGCCACATTTGGCCCCTGATGCCAATTCATCTGACCTGCAAAGCCCTCGTCGCTCTTGGAAGTGGAAGTAAAATGAACCTGTACGGGCACGTTTAATTCCGCTTCCAGGAGCAGTGAGGGTTTTGTGGGCCAGATGAATTGCCATCAGGGGCTGGATCTGGCCCCCAGGCTGTAGTTAGGGCACCCCTGCTTTACAGCTTTACAGTGAAGCTGGATGTAACCAGGTCAATTCCAGCAACGTGGGAGGTGATCTGCAGGGCCTCTTTTGCCATGTCTGCAGCTGCCTTACAGAAATATCACTTGGAAGCAACACATTAGAATCAAATTACTAGAACCAAATTATAGTTGCCCTAATAGGGCTTTAAAAGTAGATCAGATATTTAAGGAATGATTTTGCCAGTTCCACTGCCAGTTTCCATGGCTGAGCAGAGATTTGAACCCAAGTCTCCTGAGCCCTAGTCCATCACTCTATCCACACTACACTACATTGAATGTCTCTAAATTACCCGTTAGGTGAAAGTAAAGGTCTCCCTTGTTTGAAAGCCAGCTGTGTCCTACTGTAGTAGGTGGCACTCATCTTCATTAACAGCTAAAGAGCCAGCTCTGTCTGCATCTGCATACGTTTCAGTGGTCATTTGGCAGTCATGACTATATGCCAGAGTACATGGAATGTTGTTAGCTTTCCCACCTATTTGTGTATTTTCTTGCTTTCAAACTGCTAGGTTGGCAGGAGCTGGGCCAAGCAACGGAGCTCACTCCATCATGAAGCACTTGCGTCTTGAACTGCTGAGCTGCTGACCTTCCAGTTGTCAAGCTCAATGTCCAAACAACTAAACCACTTTAAAAACTTTCCAAGATTGGGAACAAGAAAGGCGGGGAGATCTGTTTCCCACTCAGATTGTGGGCTGCAGTTACTTGTTACACATATCACCGCCTCTTGAAAACAAAAAGAAGAGCTCTAATTTAACACTACAAACATGGTTGAATACATATACAGATTTTAAAGAGTTAAGCCTGGGTAGATAAATCTGTCAGTGCTGGTTTCTCCCCCATTCAGATTTTTAAGGGCTTTCCAACAAAAATACAAAGTTTGCAAACACTGGCAAATCCTTATCGAAACCGAACTGAAAATCCTCCCGCCTCTGGACTCCTATATAAAACCAGGAAAGAGCACCAAGGATTTGCAAAGGGGTGCTCAGCACCTGTCGTTACTCATGTTGCTTTGCCAAAGGAAACTAGTATGCTCTCCTGGGCAAGCCGTCCAGTACCAAAGTACTGTGCTTGAGTTGCAGCAGTGCCAGTTACCTCTAGAGCTGCCACAACTCGGGCTGATCTACAGGATTTAGCTTATCTCTAAGTAGAACCATCACATCAAAGCAACATCAAATGGAGAAAGGGAAAGCATCAAATGAGAACATTCACAACCCATATTGATTAACTTTGCAGGTTTGTCCTTTTTTCTTCTTTAATGCCTGCTTCTTGTTCTTGCCTCACTTAGTGCTGCCAAATCAATCTCTCCTTCCATGCTAATGCTCCCCCTACCACTCACCCCCCCAAAAAAGGAGCAGGAGATAAACTCTTCTTATCTTGACATACCAAAGTGTTACTTGAAGAAATAATCTCTGGGCAACAAATCCTTTGTAAAGTTAATGGCTGGGAGTGTTAGATAAAACTCTGGAGGGGATTTCGCCACTAGGATAGCCATGTAAGGAAACTACAGCTGTAGCCTCCTGATTCTTTCATGTTCTCCTTAGGATCCAGATTTATAAAGGGAGTCAGATTTGCACACACATAAACACAGCAGGAGACAGAATGAAAGCTTTGGAGCAGTGTTTAGTACATTCAACATCTCTTACACTCATAGAAACAGATGTCTTTGAAATAGTGAAGGCGGAGGAAGCATGTCGTGGGTTATTTAGCATAGGCGTCAATGCTGCAACTTTTTCTTCTCAGCATTTTACACAAAAAGTTGGCATCTCAGCTAAGCAATCTTTAGCATTAGCTCAGTTTTGCTACATACACACTCTGGATTCTTCTTTTTTAAAAAAACCTCCAGTTTGCATATGTGGGATATTGTGCCTCAGTATCTACGATTCAAAATGCCAGGAAGTGGCCCAATATTATTACGGTATACAATATTGTGCTCAGATTGCCAGGAGTTTAAAAAGATGTCAAACTTTACATAGCAAAGGTCAGATTGAATGTTAACAACACCAATGGCAGCAGTCAAGATGGTCTACAGAATTGGTGTTTCCCAGTGTTTGGTTTTTGGACTTCAATTCCCAGAAGCTTAAGTCAATCACCCAAAGTATTGATCAGCCAATGTACTGACCTAGGCTTCTGGGAACTGAAGTTCCCCTGTGGGGCATGGGCCCCAGGTTGACAATCACTGGTCTACAGGATGAACTCTTGACCTCACTACCAACCTCACATAGAAAAACAACCATGACAATTACTTTGTGTTTGGTTGAAGAGTGGTCAGCTGATGAAAACAGGATTCAGTTTCTCAGAGTTTCCCTTTCTTGATGTCTCCATGAGAATGGAACTACTGGGAGTTAACATAAATTGGAACTCCATTTGGCATTCCTTGCTCTATCCAGAATCATCTGAGACACAATACACACTAATGCAATGGAATACAGCATGACACAATACAACAGGAAATTAAATGAAATGACAAGGCCATTCAGGGAATCAGTGACAGAGAGGAACTTTGCTGAAATGAATCTGTTCCATGTAATAGTTCTGTGGTTCATTTAAATGTTCATTCGTTCCCATGGGGTGCGGTACCATCAGTACGCGGATGACACTCAGTTGTACATCTCGGCCCAAGGGGACCCCAGTGATGCCATCAAAGTCCTTTCCAGGTGCCTGGAAGCTGTTGGGGTCTGGATGGGGGCTAACGGGCTACAACTGAATCCCAGCAAGACTGAGTGGCTATGGATAAGGGGTCCTGCGTTAACCCGGGAGCTACCATCTTTGGTTCTGGATGGGGCTATTTTGCCCCAGACAGACCCGGTGCGCAACTTGGGGGTCCTCCTGGATTCGCGGCTACTGCTAGATGAGCAGGTGGCAGCTGTGACCAGGAGGGCTTTCGCCCAACTTTGGGTGATTCGCCAGTTGCGCCCACTCCTGGACCGGGACTCCTTGCTCATGGTCACTCACGCTCTGGTCACCTCCAGACTAGATTATTGCAATGCGCTCTACATGGGGCTGCCCTTGACGACCATTCGGAGGCTACAGCTGGTCCAGAATGCGGCAGCCAGGGTGGTGATGAGGTGTGGGCATTATGCCCGTGCTTTGCCACTGCTCCGGGAGCTGCACTGGTTGCCAGTTTGTCTCCGGGTGCAATTCAAGGTGCTGGTTTTGACCTTTAAAGCCCTATATGGTAGTGGGCTGGGTTACCTAAGAGACCGCATCGCCCTGAGGACGTCTGTCCGTCCAACCAGAGCAGACCGGAGGGGCTCTCTAATTGTTCCATCAGCCAGAGGGGCTCGGCTTTCTGGCACAAGGAGGAGAGCCTTCTCCGTGTCTGCACCGGCCCTCTGGAACCTCCTACCAACAGAGCTACATCTCCGGACGGAATTGCTGCCTTTCAGAAAAGAACTTAAAACCTGGCTGGCGGGTCAAGTGTGGGGTGCAGGTGGAAGGGTAACCTCCATTGGGTGGTTGGTGTAGAAGAACTCCTCCCCATGGTGCCTTTGGATCCTGCACCCCTTGTTTTTAGGGGGTGGGTAGTTTTAACTGTTTTTAACATGTGGTTTTTTTTAATTTTTATTGTGAACCGCCCTGAGTTGGCTTTGGCCGAGTGAGCAGTATATAAATGTGACAATTAAATTAAATTAAAATTAAATTAAAAATGTGCTGTACCATGAAGAGACAACTCATCCAATGTGCCCCAGATTTTTCACACAGTATTCATAAACTACAGTAAATTCTGGGGGCTGACCTAATGTCTCACTCAACCACTGTTTACTGTTCTGTAAATAGACACTCTGCTTCTCTGCTTCCCACCTCCCTTCTTCTTTTATTGCAACAGCTGGAAAGAGAAGTATTAAAAAGTATATATCTCCTGTGGGCCACACCATTGGCCCAAGATGGGAGACAGCTGCGACCGCCGCTGCCACCGCCCTCCTGGCCCTGAAGGGATGCTTGGGCTACCAGGGTGCCCTCCTCTGTGCTGTCAGGGCCTGTGCAGCTGAGATCGCCGGATGCCGGATGCCCCTACTGAGCCCTCACCACCAGCCGGAGTCGGGGGTGCTGCCAAAGCGGCAGAGGACATTGAGCCCCGGGCTCCATTAAGGAAGTTGAGCCCCGGGCTCTATTGAGGACGTTGAACCCTGAGCTCCGTTGAGGACGTTGAGTGGCAAGGACTTTGTGATTTATTTATTTTGTATTGATATTTTAGTGTTAAACTGTGCTTTATTGTGTATGTTATTGTGTTGATGTGTATTGATATGTCTGGGAGCACTTTGCGAGTGGGCCGGCATATAAGTAAGTAAGTAAGTAAGTAAGTAAGTAAGTAAGTAAGTAAGTAAGTAAATAAATAAATAAATAAATAAATAAATAAATAAATAAATAAATAAATAAATAAATAAATAAATAAATAAATAAATAAAAACCTCTGTCTGTTTTCAGATAGCCACAATCTATTGTCCCATCCAAAGCCACCACAAACTGTGATTAGTTTGAACTATGTTTGCCTAAATGAGCAAATATTAAGACATGGTTGTAAAGTCTGGGTTTATTTGAATAATGAAATGACAGAAGATGGTTATCTGAAAATGGAAGGGTATACTTTCCTTATGCCTGCATTGGAGAAGAAGGGAATGGAGAAGCTACACCATGAATATAATATAAAACTATAGTTCTAGATTTACTCCTGAATCAGGACATTTCCACCCCAAGGCCTCTTATGACTACTTGTCTGGATTGTGGGAAATGGGGAAAACAAAACATTGAATATCCTCACTCCTATGTGATATATGAAACCCATAAGTCTAACACACACACACACACACACACACACACACACACACACACACACACACACACACACACACACACACACACACACACACACACACACACACACAATGAAAAAGTAATTTTAATTTTACCACTCAGGTCATTCTGTGAGAATACCTATGCTTTATTCACTCACTGTTTAAAGAGCACCCACAACCTCATGCCGTTGCTATCATTTTCATCATGGAAAATCTTTTCCTTCTTTTCTCAGAGCATGGACAGTTGTGCAGTTTTAACAGTTTGATATCATTTTGACTGCCACAGCTCTGTGCTATGCAGACTTATAGGTGGAAAAAGGACTAGAATTTTGGACCAGAATACTCTACTGCAGGAGTTCTGAACCTTTTAAAGCTGGGGGCCGGGTCATGCTCCTTCAGACAGCTTCGGGGGCCAGATGGCCATTTTGCCCTTCCTCCAACACATGGCACTTCCTGGTGTGGTGGAGGCAGTGGGGGCCACATGAAATGGCATCGTGGGCCACATATGGCCCAGGGGCCACAGGTTGAGAACCCCTGCTCTACTGCATTCTTCTGAACTGTACTAGAGAATTTTATTTACTTCTTCAGACTACAAATGCTGGAACCATGACCATTAAAGTGCTATCAAAGAGCTATTGCAGTGTAGCGCAGAAACACCCTACTTCCTGTTTTGCTTTTTCAGAGACAAGAAGAGTAATGCAAGCTCTACAAGCCCTTAGGAAGGCACTTCTTTATGAAGCATTTTGATGACATGCTGGATAGCTGACTGGATCCAAGCTGAGAACAAAAATTCACTAACGTTTGCAACCAGCACCCTCATATCAGCCATTTATTATTATTTAAATTGGTTTCTTAATACAGTATCTAAGATGTGTTTGTACAATTTTGCTGAGTAATCTAAAAGCTGTATGAGTATAATCTTTTCAAATACTACAATACTGATGAAACGCCATTTAAATGAAAATACATTATAGCTCTATAACAGTATAATGATAACTAGAAAGACAATTTTAACACTGTTCTAAAATGGTGGTATTCCCACCATTTTAAAAATTAGCATTACATGTCTGTAACATTTTTATAAATGCTATCTCACTAAGATTTTATCATTTTAAAAACATAGTTATTAAAATTAATAGCATATAATTATGCACATATGCCATCTTATTATAGTGCTTAGAGGATTTTCTGGGTGGTTCATAAGTTAATAAGCATTTTGCCTCCAATAATCTGGGTGTTCATTTTACTGACCTCAAAAGGATGGAAGGCTGAGTGAACCTTGATCCCTTTGAGATCAAACCCAGGCTGTGAGCAAAGTTTTGACTGCTTAACCGCTACATCACAAGGGCTCTTCCTTTTCTCAATCCATTTATTACTAATGGAGTTAGAAAATGGTACCTGTAGCAAATGGTACTACTTGGGAGGCAAGCTATGGCAAACATAATCAGCCTAATAAAAGCAGAGACATCACCCTGCCAACAAAAATCCACATAGCAAAACCAATGATCTTCCCAGTAGTCATGTATGGCTGTGAGAGCTAGGCCATAAGGAAGGCTGAGCGCAGAAGAATAGATGCCTTTGAACTGTGATGCTGGAGAAGACTCTTGAGAGTCCCCTGGACTGCAAGGAGATCAAATCAGTCAATCCTAAAGGAAATCAACCCTGACTGTTCCTTGGAAGGACAAATAGTGAAGCTGAAGCTCAAGTACTTTGGCCACTAAAGGAGAGGACTCACTGGAGAAGGCCCTGATGTTGGGAAAGATCAAAGGCAAAAGGAGAAGAGAGTGGCAGAGGACAAGACGGCTAGATTACCATCTAGCCATTGTTGACACAGTGGGCGTAGATCTGGGCAGGCTGCAGAGGATGGCAGATGCCACAGAAGCCTGGCATGTGGTGGTCTATGGGGTCGCAAAGGGTTGGACTCAACTGTGCGACTGAACAACAAAAACCTATATCAACGTTTATAATGTATTTGATAATGATGTTGGCCATTGGATTGTTATGTGTTGTCAAGTTGATTCTGAGGTATGGCCATTTTAGTAGGGTTACTGAGGTACATTGGACATTTAAGGAAGAGTTTTTCCAGCATCCAGTATCATCGCTCAGTGAATTTCATGGCTGATTTGGCATTCGACTCCTGATCTTCTAATCCAACACTTTATCCAATATATCATAAAAGGTCTCTTGAATTTACCTATTCAGGTAAATTAGATCTTACACTTTTTATTTTCACACAGGACCTCTGCATTATTCAGTAATACAAATACTGTAATAAATAAATAAATAAAACAATGCAGATGACAATAGACTATTCACAAACAAAAAAGTACAATAATTCCAATTCTATGGAAAATTAATTGCATTTCTGTTGGTAACTTATAATGCATGTAATAATTATTTGTTTTATTTCCATACTGCCTTTCTCCTGGTGAATATAAGAATAATATTTGGGTAGCACTAGGAGTGAATCATTTGAAAGTACAGTAGTGCTATTTGGGCTATAAATGTTAAGCCAACTATATGCTGGCATATTTTGAGCAGTACAAAGAATAGTTTCAAAGTGGCATACTGCAATGCAGGTCAATGTTCATGTGCAACTATATGTGTATGTGGGGGGGGGGGTAGGAGTTCAATCCCTAGAATTCTTCACCTGATGTTGTCAGAAAAATAAGTTTTCCAAGCTCTGAACTCCCACAAGGTCATGAAACTCCCTTCATTTATGCTTGTTTGGTTGTGTTTCTTGGGCCATTGTATCTTTTCTTCTCTGTTTTCCATGCTATTACTGCTAATGCCTCTTTGGGGTCATCAAATGCAATTTCACAGGAAATTATTTTTAGTCCATTAAAACAAGGTTCACATTTCTGTTTTCCAGGTTAATATCACACAGGCAAATGTTCCCAGCATCTGTTAATGATGTCTCAATTTAAGAAATATACACACTGCTCTCAGAGGAAGCTCTCTTGCTGCCTATGGCCTCAATTCCAACACTTTCTTTGGAGCCTTGAGATCCCACAAGAATTGATGCAGAAACCAAATTCAAACAACCAATATCAGACAGTAGGTAGAGTAATATATCCCACAAAGTGTGCTTCCTAAAGTTGAGGGAGAGGCTTACTGTCTACATTTATCAGGTTCCTTCTCCCAGGCTGTGGAACTCCCTTCCAATAAATATCCAGATGATCTACTCTACTTTTCCTTCTCTTGACAAGCAAATACTTTTCTTTTATTCAGGTAAGATTTTGGACAATGACTGTAAAGAAAAGGGCTTTTAGCAGACTGGTGCTGTATTTCTTTTAACTAATGTGTTTTTCCCATCCTGCTATGGTAATTTTATTGTTGTTCAGTTGCATAGTCAAGTCTGACCCTTTGCAACCCCATGGATCATTGCATGCCAGGCACCCCTATCCTCCACCATCCTCCGCAGCCCACTCAGCTCTACGCCCATTGCATCAACAACGCTATCTAGCCATCTCATCCTCTATGGTAATACAATTAACCTTACTGCCAGTGACTCAATGCCGAGTGTCAGGCAGTGGTTAACTAACCTGACAGTCCTGAGGACTAATGGCCATGGGTGCCGAAGTCCACAGGGAAGGGTGATGGTCCCCAAGTGGATTAAATCCCACTTGAATCCATCTTGATGGAGGGCAACAGCTTCATCCATACTGGCCTGAGGCTTAGGAGGACTTTGCATGCCAAAAGAACTTAGAACCAGGAAGGCAGATGAAAGGCCACTGCATTATATTCTCAGGACAGTCTTCATAGCTGATTGCCATGATGATCGCCAATATGCAGATTTGGATATGGCAGAAGAAGAAGAATTTGTTTTTGCTTGAACTGGCTATTTTCTCTCTCTTAAATTCAACAGCATTCTAATATTCTAAATCTCTTTATGGAGAAGAGGTACAGCTCTGTGGTAGAATATCATTTTTCCATAAAGAAGATCCTAAGCCTCCAAGTAGTACTGGGCAGGAAATCTGCCTGGAACACTCATAGTCTACTGCCAGTCAGTAGCAAGAATACTGGGCTAGAAAGACCAACGATTTGACCCAAATAACTTCTTCTAATGGTCTTCACATTTTCCCCACTTTTTATCTGTACCTGTTTTTAATGTTACGATGAGCTACTCTGAGTCCCAATTTGGGGAGAAAGTCAAATAAACAAATACCACCCAGCAATTCTCATTGATTCCCATTATGTTGCCTCCATTAAAATGTGAAACAGTAAGAATGCCCACTGTACCTTAGGAGATTAGGTGCCCACACTAAAGCCAGGTTCCTGGTGTGCATGTTGGTCTTGCTGCTGAAGGAGGCCAGAAGAGCCAGGTGTTTGATCAGGTATTCCAGAGTCCTGGAATGGTTTTATGAGGACCAAACAAATGCAAAATCAAAAAAGTTAACAACCTCACATTAAGCCTATTAATGTCTTAGTCAAGTCTCAATGATGAAAGTGCCCCAGAATCACATGAAACACCTTGAAAGATACAGGCTCCACAACATATTTTACTGATACAATGCCATGTTTAGCATGCCAGCATACCCCATCCATCACAGCTACTACCATATTCACTGGGAGAAGTAACTACCAAGTTCCACTCTCAACCCATAGGTGTATCTTCTCATTCCAGTAATGTTATCTGTCACCAATGGTAAACACTACACTTGTATTTCTGTCCTAGATATCAGGATTCTCTTTTTTACCTATAATGAGATGGTGGAAGTTCCAGGATGGCATTCTGAATTTGGACCAATTGCTCTTCCTCTGGGAAACTTGAAAATGCCTCCTGCAAAGAAACAGATAAAAGAGAATCAAAAAACCAGTTGGCCCACTCATCCACACTTGTTCTAAATAATCTTACAAAAAAGTACACATACATTAGGCAAACTGACTTTTGAATAAACAAAACCAAGAGAAACCAAAAGAGCTCCCCTCATGTTGAGACAACAAAATAACATAATTAATACTGGGAATGTACTGCCACAGAACATAGTAGTGATACCTATTAGCTTTGATGGATTAAAACTAGGATTAAAGAACTTCATGGAGGATACTTCAATGACTTGCCTTTAAGCACAGAAGCTCTTATTGCACTGGTTGAAAGAAAAGGCAAGAGAGGGCTATTTCCTTCATGCCTGGCCTACCTATTAGGCAGAATGGCATGACAGTATCCAGAAGCAGATGTTATGGACCTATGGGGACAGCTTCCTGCCAGTTCTTCCTTGAGTCGTTAGCTAATATCTTGTTGGAGGACAGTGCTGTTCTCCAAAACAATGTGCCCTCAGCCTGTCCCTACCCCCTGAAATTAATCAACACACAACCCATCCTCACACTCTGAAACATGCTGCCACAGGTATGCTGAAAAGTAGAATATCACTACCACCATAGAAGAAAAGCCAGTCCGAAGAACTCTTCTACATGGAGTGGGGAGTGGTCACGGTTTTGACTACTTTAGGCAACAAAATAGCTTAGTTCCCAAGTTTCAACTTCATATGGATGGCAAACCTATAGTTAATTCCGATATTCTACTTAAACTCTCATCTGCCACTAGTCAGTAACAATAATACTGGGCTAGAAAGACCAACAATTTGACCCAAATAGCTATTTGAGAATATTACAAGAGGCATGGAGGGTGTTTACAAAAACAATAACAGAGGCCCAATTGGAATGCATACCCAAAAGGAAAAAGGGCACTGCCAGGTCCAAGAGGACTCCAATGTGGCTTATAGGAGCTGTTCAGGAAATGAGCAAAAGCTCATTTAGAAGATGGAAGGCTTGTCCAAATGAGGACAGCAGGCGGAAACAAATTCTGGCAGAACAAATGCAAGGCAACAATCAGGAAAGGAAAGCAAGACTTTGAGGAGCTTATAGCTAAAAACACTCAGAGAAATAACAAAGACTTCCTTAAGTACATTAGAAGGAAGAACCCAACTAGGAAGGCCATTGGACCATTAGACAACAATGGAAGGCAAGGGGTTATTAAAGAGGAAACAGAGATTGCAAAGAAAATCAATGAATTCTTTGCTTCAGTATTCACTGAAGAAGACAGAGACCACATGCCCAAAACAGAGCCTATCTTCATAGGGAGGGAAACTGAAGAATTAAGCCAGATAGAAGTAACCATGAAGGAGGTCCTTGCATGTCTTGTTAACCTAAATGCTAACAAATCACCAGGACTATATGGCATCCATCCACGAGTTCTCAGGGAACTTAAAGATGAAATTGCTGATCTCCTAGCTAAAATATATAATCTTTCCCTCAAATCAGGCTTTGTGCCTGATGACTGGAAGGTAGCGAATGTAACACCAATTTTCAAAAAAGGATCCAGGGGTGATCCAGGAAATTACCGACCAGTCAGTTTGACATGTGTCCCAGGTAAAGTGATGGAAACCATCCTAAAAGATAGAATTAATAGGCACATAGAAGAGAAGACTCTGCTAAAGGAGAGCCAACATGGCTTTTGCAAGGGCAAATCATGCCTCACTAATCTGTTGGAACTTTTTGAGAGTGTCAACAAGCATGTGGATAAGGGGAATCCAGTTGACATTGTTTATCTGGACTTTCAGAAGGCTTTTGACAAGGTCCTGCACCAAAGGCTCTTGAATAAACTTGCCACTCATGGAATAAAGGGACAGGTCTTGTCCTGGATCAGCAACTGGCTAAGGGACAGGAAACAGAGGGTAAGCACTAAATGGACACTTCTCCAAGTGGAGGGAAGTAAAGAGTGGGGTCCCGCAAGGTTCAGTACTGGGACCCCTGCTTTTCAACCTCTTCATAAATGATCTAGAAGTAGGAGTAAATAGCAAGGTAGCCAAATTTGCTGACAACACTAAATTATACAGGGTAGGGGAAACTGTGAGAGATTGTGAGGAGCTCCAGAGGGATCTCTTGACACTGGGGGAGAGGGCAAAACAGTGGCAAACGAGCTTCAACACTACTAAGTGCAGAGTGATGCATGTTGGGGCAAAAAAAACCAATTACATTTATGAACTGATGGGGTCTGAACTCTCTGTGACAAACCAGGAAAGTGACCTTGGTGTTCTGGTGGACAGCTCAATGAAGGTGTCAACCCAGTGTGCCTCAGCAGTTGAAAAAGCAAAATCAATGCTAGGGATCATTAGGAAGCGTATAGAAAACAAGTCAGCAAGTGTCATTTTGCCTCTTTATAAAGCTATGGTGAGGCCCCATCTGGAATACTGTGTACAGTTCTGGTCGCCATACCTCCAGAAGGATATTATGGAGCTGGAAAAAGTGCAGAGGAGGGCAATGAGAATGATTAGGGGCCTGGAACACCTTCCTTACCATCTGAGGTTGCAACAGTTGGGCCTCTTCACTCTTGAACAACGGCGTCTAAGAGGTGACCTGACTGAAGTTTATAAAATCATGCACGGTGTGGACAAAGTAGATAAGGAAAAACTGTTTTCCCTATCGCGTAACACTAGAACTAGGGGACACTCCATGAAACTTTTGAGTACTAGTTCTCAAACAAATAAGAGAAAGTACTTTTTCACCTAGAGGATCACTGGTCTATGGAACTCCCTGCAAGAAGAAGTGGTGACAGCTGTCAGTCTTGACAACTTTAAGAAAGGATTAGACAAGTTAATGGAAGACAAGGGTATCAATGGCTATAATTATGGATACTTAAGGACAACCTCTGGGTTGGAGAGATAGGCAGGATATCTCTCAATGCCATTTCCAGGGAATCCTAAACTGTTGAATGCATCTGCTTGGGAATACCCTGAAGGAAATTGTGAGCCACTGTGTGAGACAGAAGTCTGGACTGGATGGGCTGTGGCCTGTTTCAGCAAGGCTGTTCTTATGTTATGTCCTTATGCTTTATATCAAGATTCCAAAATCTTTTGATAGCTAGAAGCACAATCCTGTTTGGGGTCATAAATGAAGTTATGCATCACATTAAAGATGTAAACCAAGACACTAATTTCAAATATAATTTAAACTAATGATACCTTCCTTTGTCAACTGCAAGCCATTAACACAGATTAATTTTATTGTTAAAAGTTGTTTATTGCATATAGTGATGTACCAAATAACAAAGACTTGTTAAAACCAAGTAAAAAGACTTGATTTCCATAGCAATACCCCAAACATGTTCCAACAATAAAAGTGAAACTTGCAGCCTCTAACCAGATTTGCTCAGAACTAACTCTTATTGATCACCAGGAAAAAGAAACACATGCGCAGCATATTCACTGTCAAAACAACACTGACTATAAGTCTTTCTGTCTACTACACCACACAGAGGATGATTGTCTTAAGAGGCTTGGGGTTGAATGCCCACTTGGTCATAATTACTCATGGAGTTGAGGGAGGCACTGTTAAAGATTCACATGCCTAGAAAACTGTCAGGGTGATTACCTATGTAATTTGATGGCTCATGATGCACACAAGGCAGAGGTACCTTCTTTAAGGGGCATTCAAATCAAGGGTGGGATTTTCTCTTAATTTTGAGTCCCTTCTTTCCTCGCCCTACAGTTTATACTATTCAGGTGTGGAAAGGATTTCATTTCAGTTTATGTTTTGGAAGCATTTTCCAAAATCCATTATTTTCTTCACATTCAGAAAGGCAAAACATTTGAGAGTTAAAAAAAAAACAGAAACATGGAAGGAACTAAAACTGACCTATTTGACCATCTAAGAATAGGCCTTCCATTGCTTAATTCTGAAAAGACCTTACTATGAAAATTTAGTACTAAATTAGGATTGCTATTGTACTACCTCTTTCTTTATACAGCAGACAGGTTTGTAGTAATTATCTACTGTACCTAACGAGTTTGCCCAGTGCTTGTGCATATTTTTTTCCTTCCCAAAGAATCGGGTAACATTTGCAAATCACTTAAGTTAATTGAAAAGGTTTTAAAAAATAAATAAATATAATAGACAGGAAAACAGATCTTCTAATATAAAGCCCTACAGAGCTTGGGACCTTGAGACCTTCTTCTTCCATGTCTAGGGCAGACATGAAACTGCCAAAATGAAGCCACCTTTTGGTGAGTTCATTCTGCAGTTCCTTCCGCCTGACCCGGTGTGACAAAGATTAGCCAGCAACACACAGTTGCTGTTACCAGGGTACACCCGACTGTGATTAAAAAATACCACAATCTTCGAGGAGGCTCTTTCCATGTACCCCATCTTAAGACCTAATAAATCATCTCCTCTGATTGAACTCAGCCTAGGCCACTAGTTTTCCCAGTGGCTAAAGCTTTCCTACGTGGTCCAGGTTGTGACAAGAAACTGGGCCTTCTTGGTGGTGGCCCCAATCATTTTGAATACCATTCCAACAAATGAGAAGCTGGTCCCCTCTTCCAGGAATTTCATAAATCTGTTAAAGACAAACTATATAGAAAGGCATTCCATAATATTTTACACACACATCCCTGCTAGACACTCATGCTATTTTGTTTATTTGGATTTGTTTGTGGCCTATCTTATCTCTTAACCTGTCTATGTTTTAACTTGCTTATCTCCATTATGTATTTTAACTGATTTTATCTTATTTGTATGTAGATTCACTCCCTTGAATGGTCTCTTAGCCAAGAGCATTCTATAAATACAATGTGTGAAGGAATGAATCCTTACCTCAACACACTGAGGGCTTGAGAGGCTAATGTAAGAAAGAAAGAGTAGGATGGGCTGTTACTACCACCCTGTGGCAGTCACCTAAATCTGAATCGTGTACATGCCCAGAAGGCAGTGGGACTCATGAGAACATGAAATTATGCTGCTTTCCTATACTAGCTCTGATCAGGGGTCAATCCTACACGATCCACAGCTATTCAAGAATGATCCATCCCTTCTCTGTTGTGGGTGGATACTTAGGTTTACTGATTAATTCATCCCTAGTACAGTGGTACCTCATACAACAATTTTAATCTGTTCCACAGGGCTTGTTGTTGTATGAAACAATTGCTATACGATATATGCATCGTATAGCGATTTTCCCTATGGAAAATCATACAACAATTTTTTTTTTTGCTAAGTGGTTTTTCTCATTGAAAATTGTTGTACGATTTTTTTCCATAGGGAACATTGTTATGCAGGACATCATTTCCCAAAAAAATACCTAATTGTTATGCGATTTCGTTGCTATATGGGGCAATTGTTTTATGAGGTTCCTCTGTACTTGGTTTCCTATGTCATAATGGGGAACTCTGCAAATAAAAAGTCAGACCAATGATTCACCTGCTCTACCACTAACAGAGGGAAAGGAAAAGGAAATGATGGTTGGTTAACTGAAGCTTACTCTGAACCTAGAACATTAGTGAATAAACTGCTCAGAAACAAGCTGTGACATATGAAAATAAACTTTTTGTGTAACATTGATCCCCTGCTCCTTCTGCTATTAATCTTATTTTCAACACTTGGTAAGCCTACTAAAATGAGATGAATTGAGAGAAATCACAATGCAAACAATATAAAGGTTTCATTTTATTAGTACAATACTACCAAAAGGTGGAGGAGGAGAAGTTGTATTTCTTTGAGATTTTTTATAAAGTATACTGAGGAGAACAGAAATCTATATTGTATTAAATATGAACTACTAGAATTAGGTTGCTGTTTACAGGTAGTGCAATTTACACCATGTAAGACTGTAAATACCAATACTAATGAATACCTTAGGAATGTAATTAGAAAGTTTGACAGAGGTTGAACATTCTGCTTCCCACGTTCAGGCTGTACAATTCATAATTCCTAGTGCTTACCAATTCATGTTCTTCCTACAAGAACACCACACTTGAGACCCTTATGATTAATTCCATTTTACAAGAGAAAAGAGAAATGATACTTGGCTAAGAACTGTAGCAGTGGTGGAGGGGAAGCTAGATTATATCAGATAGAAATGTAAAAATGTAAAACAGAAACAAATTCTGCAGATTCGGGGAAATATGGCTGCAGTATCTTGTGGGAACCTTTACCTTGTGGGAAACGTTGTTCCCTAGTGTGAGGGGCTCCACAAACTGCATGCACCCCCACCCCAATAGCAAAAAGGAGCATGTGAGGGGGGGTCAACAGCCACTCTGAGGAGAAGGAGGTTATATTATTGGGCCCAATGGCAAAATGAGCAGAGGAGGAGCCACTTATTCTGATTCCCAATTTCATGAAGGTGGAGGAGGCCATGTCAGATGGACGGGCTGTGAAGGTGCACCTTGTCTATATCCTCAAGGCTGCGGCAGTCCATTGCAGTCGCAGTGATGAATCCTGCATGTCGCATTCGGTGAGTCGCCGGAGATGGCTCCGGGATCATAGTGTGTGGGTCACCTCTTGGCAAGCTGGGATCCACCTTAAACAAATTCACACCAGTGGTATTTTTCCTGTTCTTCTTTCATGGGGAAGGCCCTAGAAAATGTAGGCTAAACATTGGAAGCCACACACTTTGTCTGGCAGGGAGGCCACACCCTGCAGGTCACCCCTTATTTGTGGTTCAAAAGTGAAGAACAAGCAAATGATAATGACTATTGGCACTTGGAACATTAGGACAATAACTGATTGGGACAACAATGACAGAGCCAAGAGAAGAACAGCCCTTGTGGCCCAAGAGCTAGCTAGGCTGAACATCAACGTTGCTGCCCTGAGTGAAACCAGATTGTCTGGCGAGGGAAAAATCATTGAGTCCAATTCAGGATATACTGTACCACCTTTTGGAAGGGGAAAGAGGAAGGAGAGTGTCACATACATGGTGTAGGTTTTGCTGTGAGGACAAAGTTAGTAAACAACCATCAACTCTCTCCTACTGCAATTAGTGAAAGGCTTATGACTCTCCATATACCTCTCTCAGAAGATACCTCCATCACACTCATCTCCACCTATGCCCCCACCTTAGATGCTGATGAAGATGTTAAAAACCAATTCTACAATCAGCTAAGCTCTACCATCACTAAGGTACCAGCTAGAGACAAGCTTTACTGCTTGGGGACTTCAGTGTCATAGTTGGAAGGGATTATCAACTCTGGGGAAATGTGATGGGTAAGCAAGGATTTGGTAACTGCAATTCCAATTGACTATTGCTTCTTGGTCTATGTGCAGAACACAAACTCTTCATCACCAACACTCAGTTCCGACTACCCAACCATTTTAAGACCACGTGGATGCATCCCCACCCAAGCACTGGCACATTCTTAACTACATCATCACCCAGCAGTGTAATAAGAAAGATGTCCTTATCACCAGGATAGCTAGAAAGTTGATGACTGTTGGACAGACCATAAGCTTCTGATCTCTAGACTCAGGATTTATCTTTGCCAAAGACCATTTAGGTACCTGCCTTACCTGTCTAAATGGAAGTTCGACATTTCTAAACTTTTGGATGAGCCCACTGCTATGGATTTTCAGAATAAGATATGACCGACTGCTGAATAACCAGCCAGCAGTCATGACGTAGAGCAAGAATGGGCCTCACTGCAAAATATTATCATAGAAACTGTTGAGGAAACCATTGGTTTTGCAAAAAAGAAGAGGCAAGACTGGTTTGATGACAACAACAATGAAATCTCGTGCTTCATCAATGCCAAATGGGAAGCCTATCTATCCCTTCTTCAAGATCCCTTCTCCAACATGAAGAAAGCTCATTTCCAAGAACTAAAGCGGAATTGCCAGGCACAAATAAGAGAAATTAAGAACACCTGGTGGCAACAAAAAGCTCAGGATCTCCAAAGGCTGTCCAACGCACAAGGAACTTTTATTATGGCATAAAAGAACTATATGGACCATCTCACTGTTCATCAGGCACCCTGAAAGCAGCTGACAATGGTACAATCCTGACCCAAAAAATCCTGGAGCACTGGAATACTTTTGCATGCTTTAAAACCAAAACTCTACTGCTAATGAGGATTTTCTGCGAGAAGTACCACAACCTCCCCACCAGCCACAGATGGCAACTCCACCAATGTACTTGGAATTCTGCGAGGCTATAATAAGCTGAAACCCAGAAAGACCCCAGGGTCAGATAACATCCCTCTGAAGTTAATCCAGAAAGGAGAGGTGCCTCTAAACACAAGGCTCTTCGCACTCATTCTCTTAATTTGGAAAACTGGTAAAGTGCCTGATGACCTTAAGAATGCCACTATTATCACCATCTTTAAGAAAGGTGATCTTAGTACTTGTGGCAACTATCATGCCATATCATTGTTATCCATCGCTGGAAAGATTTTCTCAAGAATCCTGCAAATTATCTCCAAAAGGGTCCTCCCAGAATCTCAATGTGGTTTCCACATTTCTCAAGGTACAACGGACATGATTTTCTGTGCAAGACAACATCAGGAAAAATGCAGAGAGCAACAGAATCCTCTCTTCTTGGTATTTTACAACCTGGAAAAGGCTTTTGATTCTGTCCTGAGACCTGCTACGTGGGCTGTGCTGATATGCTTTGGTTGCCCTGGGCGTTTTGTGGATCTGGTCCAGGTGCTTCACGATGGCATGTCTGAGAGGGTTCTCCATCAAAACAGCATATCAAATGCCTTCCCAACCAACCATGGGTTGAAGCAGGGTTGCATGTTTGCTCCAACCCTTTTTGCTCTTACTTGGCTGCCATGCAATATGAAACTTCTAACCAGTGCTAATAGGATAATGGAAACACAATATGCCAATGATACTGCATTGCCTGCTCTCACACCTGAGGAGCTGCAACAGTCAGTCAATTGTTTCAAGAATGCATGTGATTGTTTTGGCCTTGCTATAAGTGCTCAGAAAACTAAGGTACAGTACTTGCAAAACCTGCCCCAAGGACAGTCCTTCCAGAATTCAGTATCACCATCTCAGATTCAAACACTGAACAGGTAGACCAGTTTTCTTAACTTGGTAGCATTCTGTCTAAAAACTGCACCTGTGAACAGGATGTGGTGAAAAGAATCGGTGCTGCCCATTCTGCCTTTGGATGTCTATCACACCGAGTCTTCATGCACAAAGGTTTAACAACCCAGACTAAGCTCATGGTATACAAAGCTGTTATTATCTCAATATTACGGTATGGCTGTGAAACATGGACCCCCTATCACCAAGACATCAAAAAGCTTGAGCACTTTCATCAACAGAAGCTAAGATCCATCTTGAACATCAAGTGGGATGACTATGTCACCAACATTGCAGTCCTCAAGAAGGCAAATCTAAACAGCATTGAAGCTTCCATCATAGGTCATCATCTTAGATGGATAGGGCATGTCCACTGTATGGATGGTTCCAGGCTTCCTCAACAAATTCTTTATGGGGATCTTAGCTCCAGTACAAGACCTTGTGGAGCTCCTTTGAAGCGTTATAAGGACTAGCTGAAATGAACCATGACATTGTCATGGGAGGCAGCAGCTGAAGATTGTCCACTTTGGCACCAAACCATCTCTGCTGCTACCGATCACTTTGAAGGGGAACGCTGCAGACATGAAGAGGCTAAGTGACAAACTCAGAAGATTCGTCAAACTCAACCTGTGTGCCACCGCCACCCCCTTCGTCGCCACGCCTGGCCCAAAGGGAGAAAAGCCACCAATGCCACCGCACAAGGGGTCCTGCGCTCTCCCCGGAGCCACATCACCACTCTGGGGATGGGAGCCACCTGTGAGTCGCTGCCACCGCCCCCTTCATCACCACGTCTGGCCCAAAGGGGAGAAAAGCCAACACTACCACACAAGGGGTCCCGCACTCTCCCCAGAGCCATGCCATCACTCCAGGGATGGGAGTCACCTGTGGCCGCTGCTTATTCTTATGTCTATCTGGACTCTGTTTTAATGTAAGCATGGGCTGCATTTGTTTAAATAGCCTTAGGCTATGTGTATTTGATTATTGTTTTTGCTGGATTTTGCTGTTTTATTGTATTGTGTATGATGCACTTGCTTTTCTATATTGTTATTATTGTACCTTTTTCACTTTCCTGCTGCTGTCTGCAGCATGCATTGGTGTAAACCACTTAGAGTCACCTTCGGGCTAAATTAAGCGGTATACAAAAATAAAGTGAAATGAAATGAAATAAAATAAAATGAAACCACGCCCTACATCATCTATTCAGTATAACATGTGTGGTCACACGTTTCATGCCAGGATCGGCTTACTGAGTCACCAGAGACACATCCATCAACGGAGAAAATAATGACAAGAAAAGGTTTTGTTGTTGTTCTCAACCATGTGAATGAAGGAATGGAAGATTTATTGTGTGTATTTAGGTACAAACTTCTTCTGAAAACAGAAATGCCCTTCTTTTAGCCAAACCTACAGTACTAGCAAAATGTGCTGGCAGAAAATAGGAGGAGGAGGAGGACGACAATGACTAAGATGACAAGCACAACGATGACCATGACAGAGAGGGTGAAGAGAGGACAAAATCAAATTATATATATCCAAATTCTCTCTACCTGAGGGACCCAAACCAATGTAGGTGCAAAGTTAGGCCTGGACAAGGGTACCTGTAAATAATCTGCAATATTCTTAGTGAAAGGAGTATTTGAATTCAGCACCACTTCATTAGCCTTGCTTTGGGTCACCTGGCTCTTGACTATGAAAGATTGTATTCTAATGTTGGAAGAAATATCCATATGCTCTAGATGGCCAAACATCTTGTGTCTCAGCTTATTAAAACCAGTGGGACAGGAAGTACATGGAAAGAGGCACAGGTAGTACATTGGAAATGGATGAAACAGCTCACTCAAGTCTTCAGGCCAAATTATTTGTGACACATGGATGTCTCAAGAACAAGTAGGGAGATAACAAATATATACCATGACACTTTATGCATAATTAGCCATAAAGGAATATTTTGCTGTATATTTATGTAACTCAGGAATTTTAACCACTGTGCAAAAACTGTCTCCAGTTGGACAAATGGAAGTAGGACCGTTGGGATGAAACTGTGCTGTTAGCTCTGAGATTCCTTTGAACTTTTCAGTAGGTGATCATGCAAACAGCAAGAAGAAAGAGTCCCATTTGTATTCTACATGATATATTCCTAATTAAGGAGACAATAGCCATGTTTTTCTCAGTTGTTGAATTTTGATTGACATCTTGCTTCTAGCATACTTCTGGAGGAATTATATCTGTTAGTGTTCAATTTCAGTAACGGAAAATCTGACACTCTCTGTGACTCCTCCAATCAGTGCAAACTTGAGAGCAAAAGCATCCATACTAATTTCCTTTAATTTCAGAATGAAGTCATTACATTCAGCTCATTTGGAGATTTCTGCTTGGACAGTTTTCACCTACGCCCATACTCTGCATTCATGGCATGATAATTTGAAACTTGAATTTCCACTGCTCTGCACCTTGACTCATTTAATTCATCATAAACTGGGAGGGGAAAGTAGCTGTGATGTCAGAAATATGCTGCTTTCACACACTTAGCTGTTGATTCAGTGAAATAAGAAACTCCTGATGATAAAATTATAATAAAAATCCATTGCTGATATGGAATTATGAAAGTTAAACGAAGAAATTTCATTCATGTGCTGTGCTTATAGTGTTGTTAAGACTGGACATATGGTATCTTGAACTCATACTACTGAATGACACTAAAGCCATTGAGTAGAAGCATCATCTGACGTCAGAGGATTAACATCTGTGGATTGAAGTGTTCACCTAATGGGAAGTTACATTAGCTGAAATCCAGTAGTAGATGGTCATTAGACTAGACCCATTTACTCATTTTCCATTGGTGTAATGAGATTTTTCTGGCAGCAACTTATTATTGGCTTTCTGCCATTGATTTTATAGAATTTGTCTTTCACAAAACAGTTCACTCCATTTAACAGGGTTTTCCCAAGTCCTCTGCACAGGCCTTTGAAGGACCTTGAAGGATTCCCACAAGGAAAAGGGTCAAGGGTTCTGGCCCACATCACCAATTTATCCAGCCCATGGTGGGAACCTCATCACCACCAGAAGCCCCCTGCCGCCACCGGAAGTGCTGAAAACACGGCAAAAAATTACAAAAATATGGCAAAAGTGTGCCACCCTCCCTCCCGCCACCACGGGAAGTGGCGGAGGCTGAAAAAGCAGCTGAAAAATGCCACAATTGCACCCGCCTCCACCGACACCAGAAGTGGTGAAAGTGGTAGAGGGAACCACGTGACCGGCCTGCACAGCTGTTAAGGGTGGTGGGTCCAACCTGTGGTGTGAAAAAGTGTGGAACCCCTGTATTAATATATCTTGTGTGTATGATATAGTAGTAGTATTTCTTAGTTCAGACCTTTGGCCCTAACCTGCTAGTTGAAATCCAATGGTTTAGATGAGGTAAAAACCTAAAGCCATCTAGATCAAGTGTTCTCAACCTTTTCAGGCCAAGGGCCGGGTAACACTCCCTTGGACAGCTTCAGAGGCTGGACAGCCATTTTCTCCTGCCTGCCACACATGGCACTTCCAGGTATGGAGGAGGCAGAGGGGAACAACATGAAATGGTGTTGTGGGCCACATCTGTCCCTGGGGCCGAAGGTTGAGAACCACTGTTTTGGTGCAAAGTTCCCTTAAAATTCAACCAGCATGATCAAACTACCTTGAGGAGCACCACATTGCCTACCTCTAGAACAGGGGTTCTCAACCTTTTTCAGCCACGGGCTGGGCCACATCCCCCTCAGACAGCTGAGCCAGCCAGCCTGGTGGTTCCCCCACCATAAATGCTGCCATAAAACGTGTCCAGAACTGTCATAAATGCATTTATGATGGCCATGGACGCATTTACAGCTGTATTAAACGTGTTTACAACAGCCATGGACTCATTTACATATATCGTAAACGTGTTTATGGCAGCCATAAATGAGTCCACAGCCGATTATGGTGGTGGCGGCAAGTGGCAGAGGCTGGAGCAAGGTCAGGGGCCAGATAATTTGGTGCTGGATCTGGCCCACTGACCATAGGTTGAGAACCCCTGCTCTAGAAGCAGCAATAGGGAAAACAGTAGCCTGTGGACAAAAGACCCTAGAGAGGAAGGGCATGGAAACAAAGAAATCAAAACATTAAAGAAGACACAGGATGTCTGGTTGACTGTATTGGGGGGTGGGGGTGGGGGGATAATATCTTCCCATAAAAGGTTATTTAATGCAAAGGAAGTTTGGCAAAGTCTTCAAGCAAATTCCAACAAGCTTCTTCAACTTAAGGATCAATTTTGCAATTCTCTTGGAGTTTGGAGTTTGGCTCTTAGTCAAGCCAAATCATATCCTTCAAGGGCAGAGTTTGAAGTCCAACAGCTTCATCTCTTCCAAAATACCCCAGCCATGCAGTGGATAATCTAAGTGGCACTAACAGAGTTAATAGCCAGTAGTTCTTCCTTATTCAGAAATATCATCAATGCTTTTAGATAGATCTTGGTATTCATTCTATCTGAAGGACACTAACACACACACACACACACACACACACACACACACACACACACAGGGTTGTGGAAATAAATTGAATTCAGACATCAATCTACTACCTGCTCATTGGCTGTGGATGAAATTATCTGGAGGAAATGAATTTGGATTTGGCATATATTTGGCAGCTGAGGCCTTCACCTGGAGTTGTGGATCATGGCACTTATAGGAATATTCTATCATTCATGATAAAGAATGGAGCTGGAACAAAGTATGTGCTCTATCCACCGTCACTCTGAAAGCTCAAAAGCTTGAGATAAAGGAAGGAACTAATCACACTTTAACTTGTAAAACAAGAGATACTTATGTCTTTAGAAAATGGTGCTGTCTGTTGAAAAACAGAGCTGTTATGAAAAAACATTTTGTTACTTATTACCTTAACAATGCATCATTAGTGATGTGTTACAAATGTGCTACTTTTTAGAACATTTTAAATAACATTTGTCTTTTTATTTCTATGGACCAGAAGACGTTGGCTACAACCCACGAAAGCTTACACCAAATAAGCTCAGTTGTCTTAAAAATGCCACCTGAGTCTTTGTTCTTTTTCATTACAGGTAATAATACTACCATTTGTAACATGTCGCTTCCAACGTCTCTCTGGCATTCACTGGCTGAAGCTAGCCAATGGTGAAAAGAAAACATTCTGCACACGCAGAGAGGCATTTCTTCCTTTATTCGTGTTTCACACATTCCACTGATAAAAATTTGAGAATGAGTTCCAAGACTTAACTGTGATTCAACTGAAGATCTGTTAATAAGCAAAGAATGGAATGCAAAAAGAACCAAAAAATTTGAGTAAACAGTCATAGAGAAAATTACAAAAAAGATGAATGGTTCTTTACTCACACGTAAACCTTCCCATACTATTCCATGCTCTCACTCTTTCACTCACTATCTCCCCACCCACCCACCCCTTTCTCTCTGTCTAATGGAGTGAATCCAAAACTATAATAGTTCTATCCAAGGCAGGAAATGTCTCACCGTGAATTTCTTGTAAAGTTCATAAGTGAGCAGGGGATTAGGCAGCTCTCTGAAGTATAATTTGCAGAGTGACCCCACGCAATGAATGTCTTGAAGGTAAACTTCTTTTGTCAGGTCTGGACATTGGTCTGAGCCAAACTCTTGCCTAGAACAACAGAGATGAAGGCACAGTGGGATTAATGTACAGAAGAACATTGGAACAATTCCTGCCTTGATTTCCTGCCACTGATGAAGGACATTTTTTATTTTAAAAAGTGTACTGACTGGGTAGCAAAGATCTGAAAACGTATTGCCACTGTGATTGGGAGCCCATTCAGTATCAATGTTCACCATGGAAACCTACCCTAACTGTGAGGTCTTTATGGATTCTGCACATATTTTAATTTATATGTTTTAGAGCTATTTGTATCAGGATTGTCTATTAGAAAGTGTACTCTGAACTAAGATTACGATCAGCACAGGGTAACTCTCTATATGTTCTAGGAGTACAAAGGAAATAATAACTTAGTTCCCGCACAACCATGACAACTAACCTATATTAAAAATGACAGTAAAATCAATTAATCACTGTTATGAACACCCATATAATGAGACTAAAGAGTTGTTTTCCAGTTTACTCAGTATTGCCCCACTGTTACTTTTTTAACCCTCTTCACTCCTTGTGTTTGCGGACTGTACAGTCCTCTACCAACACCATCACCATTATCTCTTGCTTCCCCCCCTTAATCTGTCTCACCTCAGCTTTTGAATGTTGGATGTCACTCCAGAAAGCCGATAGATTCCATCCACAATTCCATGAGTCTCAATAAATTCTGCACAGCTCTTCAGTACTAGGGGAACTAATGGAAGAAATGAGATATTTAAGCAAAAGAGGCAACATTTCCCAGTGGATCTTAAAGTCAAACATGCACATTTTAGAAGAAATGTTCCCTCAAATAGTAGAAGGTGCCTATTGGTCATAGGACATGAATTTCATCACCTTTGCATCTTGCATTTAGTGTTTTTGTTTTGTGATTACCTACTGAAAAGTGAGTTTAACTTGCAAGTCTGATTGCTGAGGCACATGTTTCTGAGAAAACCCCAACATGGATTTGGAAATAGGTTAATTGTAGGGATATGGATTCCACTTGTACCTGGCTGACCTCTAAGCTTCAGTTGTCTTTATTTAGCAAGATTATTATTGCTGCAGCAAGCAGGGGATGTTGAATAAATAATATAAAATAGCAATGCAAATACAGTAAAACCCCAACTTACAAAAAAAGTCCATCCCATAGGCTTTTGCTTAAATCAATTTTTTTTGTAACTCGAAACAAACCCATTGGAAAAATTATTATTTTACATAATTCGAGGCAAACCCATATGAAAAATAAAATTTTAATGTAAATTGAAGCAAACCCATAGGGAAAGGAATTTTTATGTAACTTGAATCAAACCTATAGGGAAAAGAATCTTTATGTAACTCGAAGGAAACCCATAGGAAATTGTGTAAATCGGGACATGGTTTTAGCACAAAATCATTTGTAAGTCGGGGTTTGTTCTGTATGGAATGTACACCAAAGGGTTTCACTGTATAATGCAATCTAATGGGTTAGTTCAGAATTGAAAAACATTGGCTGCTTGTAGCCTTTGGCCACTTCTGAGCCCTTTTTGGTTTTTCAAAGTCAGTAAAACAACAGCCCACTCACATGCCAGCAGCTGTCCAGGATACAGAAGTGAGGGAGGGTGTAAATGTTTTCTGGGTGCCAAATTGCTTGTTGATGCACCTTTGGTGTCTTGCACAGGAGACAAAGAAGGAGTCGCAGGAAGGACTAACACCGGTTTATTCATTGATGGTCAGTATGAACATGTGGTAATGGCGGAGGTACATCTCATTATATACAGTACATAATACATTTGAATGTGGTTGCACGGTAGCTCATTGGCTGCTACCGGCGTGGCCTCGCCCAGGTCACGCCTCTCTTCTGGTAGTTGTTTTCTGTAGTCCTTTGTCATGCGGGGAATCTCCCGCGGCTGTTCGTGATTTGGGGAATGTGGACCATGTGAGACTGAACGCTCGCAGCTGCCCTCTATGGGCGGCTTGCTCGCGTTCCTTAGCAGCTGAGATACATTGTGATTGTGGCTGGTTACATTCATACATTTAAAGAGACATTGTATATGCATACATAACAGCACCTCAAACCACAATAATCTTACTTCCAAAAACACCCCTAGTATCATCTCCTGGTGTATCCACTCATATGTATATGGTGCCCCAAAACTTTAGACAATATTGACCATGATCCTTAGGATCAAAAACATTGTGCACCCCGTGTTAATAAGTAACTAAATGCAAATTACTTTCCTTCTATAAATCTAGTTTAGAAGAAGCAACCAATATGTGTCATCATCTTTCTAGCTATGCAAAATGAAAAATAAAGTTAAACATGGCTTTTCCTTCCTGCTCATATGGCGGCTATGTGACATATATTCCCACTCTCAGAGTTAGGTGATCCTGAAATGTAACATGATGGAGATGAGCAAGAAAGGATTACAGATAAGGTTCCCTGTTTTGTATTTGTGTGTACATCATCTCACAGTCAGGAAGAAACACTTTCTTTAAATTCCCTTTAGATTCCCTTAAAAGAAGGCCTAGAGCAGGGGTAGGCAACCTATGGCCTGCAGGTGCCAAATCATTCGCCGCCGCCGCCCTTGCTCCAGCCGCTGCCACCGGAATAGGCCATGGACTCATTTACGGACATTGTAACTGGCAGGGAGAACACCAGTCTGTCCCCCTCACCTGTCTGAGGAAGCATGACCCGGCCCCCAACTCAAAGAGGTTGGCAACCCCTGGCCTAGAGTATGAGAATGTGGCAATGTCTTGGGGAAGTGGGGGAGGGGAGAGAAATGGAAATACCATTTATCAATATGAGACATCACTGGTATTATCCAGTTGGGATTCCCATTACATCATATTTATTTGAAAGAGTGTTCCTTCTATTTGAATGCCCCAGTCTCTGAAGTCTGATTAGTCTACTTTTAAAAATAAATAAATCTAGACTGGCCTTCTTGATACACTGCTAAAAGTAGAAACTTCTCAAAGTGGGGGCGGGAGGCTGGCAACTAGCACATATGCATAAATCATCAGCTAAATACGCATGACCTATTTGATACCAACTCCCTCAATTAAATTAAAACTACAACAGGAAGTGCAGTTGAATAAGACAGCTAAACTATTCCGGACAACTATTAGAGTTTGGGAGATAAATGATCATGTTAACAAAGATACAGTACGGGCATTTATTTTCCAGATGACATCTACTATTTTGATCATACTAGGAAGAGAAGTGGAGAATGGCAGCAATCCCTTTTTAAAAAATTTTTAACATTCTTTCAATGTAAGACAACATAACAACATAAACAACATAAAAACAATACTACACAATTGAACAAATGACCATAATCACCCCACCCCTTCCCACCCCTAGTGCTGTACAAGGTATAGTATGCCAATTAAACTTATTATCATAGCTGTTGCTCTTTTACCTTTCCCAAAATTTACACACTTCTTGTGCTGGCTTAACCCCGACCTTACTTGTCAATCCGTATGTAACATAAGGTTTCCATATTTCCCAGAAAGTATTCTTTTTTGTCATCCCTTTCTTTAATTTCATCTCTGATGTTAACTTATCATTTAGTGTAGCCGCCAAACATTTTTATACCATCTATCTTTGTTTATTGCGAATTTGTTTTTCCACTCTGTTGCTATTATTTGTCTTGCCACTGACAGTAATACAACCAGTAGATCTTTCTTTTTACTCCATATTTTAATTTCCTCAACCTCAGCTCAGTGGTCCACCATGGTCCCAGAGTTAATCCCCAACTTCTTTGGGCAGGGATATCTTCATGAAAGCCTGAAAACTGCAGCCGGTCAAAGCTGGGCTACTGTTATGTATGCATGTACAATGTTACTTTAAAGATATGAATGTAACCAGTCCACAATCACAATGTATCTCAGCTGTTAAGGAACGCGAGCAAGCCGCCCATAGAGGGCAGCTGCGAGCGTTCAGTCTCACATGGTTCACATTCCCCAAATCACGAACAGCCGCGGGAGTTTCCCCGCATGATCAAGAGCTACAGAAAACAACTACAAGAAGAGAGGCGTGACCTGGGCGAGGCCACGCCGGTAGCAGCCAATGAGCTACCGTGCAACGAGATTCAAATGCATTATGTTACTGTATATAATGAGATGTACCTCCGCCATTACCACATGTTCATACTGACCATCCATGAATAAACCTGTGTTAGTCCTTCCTGCGACTCCTTCTTTGTCTCCCGTGCAAGACACTAAAGCTACATAGTTGTTGTGTATGTAACTTTAGTTATTGCTGCAACATTGTGTAATTGTTATTATGAGATCAGGGTGATCCTCCATTTTGTCTTCTTCTTGGGACTGAACTATCGCGGGACTTGCATTCCCACCCTTTCTAACAAGACACACGGTCTTCACTCAGGTCCTGTAACCTCACAATCACCCCACTCCTCTTCTAACCAATCATATTGTTTCCTGCCCAAATGTATCCATTGTACAGTGTATATAAAGAGCTATTGCTCCATTGCTGTTCATGTTTGGTTTGCTTACAATAAAGTTGTGTTTGGCCCTTTTAGGCTGGCTGCTTATCTTCAATTCCCAAACATCAAAATAGTCCTATGTTCCTAATATCTAGTGCATTTCTATGAAGGCTCTGGTGTTTTCCCAGCTTACACAAACATTTAGTGACTGTGTTTATTCAAGATGCATTATACCAGGAGTTCCTGACCTTTTTTGCACTACAGACAGGTTTCAGGCCACAAACTGTTTGACTCAGGCAGTGAGGTATCACACTACACACAGGTTAGGTGTGTGTGTGTCGAGCCCTGCCATAATTAAACAACGTGGAGGAGGGGCCCAGCCACCTGCCTATCTGCTGAGTCTGAAGCCTGTGTTCTCAGTCCATTTACTGGGCAAACTTGGTGGAGCATGTTGAGGGCAGAAGGTTGCCATCGGGGCTCCCAGTGTCACCCACTCCTAGGCCCGTTTTGGGACAACCCATGGCCTGATACTGGTCCACGGCCCAGTGGTTGGGGACTTCTGTATTATATGATTCATGAACAAACTAGTAAAGGACCAATGTTCATAGGAAATGATTTGACAAAGGGCATAACTGACCTAAGACATTTTGCTATATGAGATAGCCAAACATTGGTGTGGATACCTCAAGACAGACACAGAAGAAGAGGGAGACCATGTAAAACCTGGTGTTGAACATTCATAACAATCTTTTACTATGCTATATAGCAGTTCTCAACCATTTAAAGCCAGGGGCCAGGTTGCACTCCCTCAGACAGCTTCGGGGGCCGGATGGCCATGTTGCCCTTCGTCCACCACATGGCACTTCCTGGTTTGGTGGAGGCAGTGGGGGCCACATGAAATGGTGCTGTGGGCTGTATCTGGCCCATGGGCTGCAGATTGAGAATCCCTGCTATACAGCATAGGAAGAGCTAAGTCTAAGTAAGAGGTAGGTAAGGCAAAGCTAATACAAGATATTTTACCTTCTGACCTGGATTTACAAATACTATCCCCTCAGTATCCCAAAATCAAGAGTCATAATACTGACAGCCATCCCAATTATTCCAGTACATGCGGCAGAAAATCTCACAAATACTTCTTCCCATCTTCAATAGTACAAATACAATTAGAAACACATTTCATAACAATTTGATATATTTTCAGGGCACCCAAAATATGTTTACTCCACCCAATGGTTGGACCATTCCTGGACAGGGGCCTTTTCCTCAATTCTTGCTAGGCCTCACAGTGCATACACAGATACCATCTTTGAATCTGTCCCAAATTCTGCAACTCACAGCATTATTTTATGGACTAGGACTGCTTTATTCCAGTGTTGTACAAGTCCTATACTGTTTATTGCTGCCATAATTTCAGATTATCTCAAAAGGCTGTTCTCTTCCATTTTAAATAGAGACGTCTTTTTAAAATTCCACTTCTAGCACCAATTGAATCTGGAAAAGGAGAAAATCTAGTGGCAACCTATAACAATGAACAGATTTATTATGCCATAAGCTTTTGTGAACTACTGCCTATTTCATGCAGCTGATGAAGTGCACTATAGTCGACAAAAGCATATGCCATAATACATTTATTAACCTTTAAGATACTAGTCATTATTTCTGCTGCAATGAAGTACCACTGCTAACACTTTGAGGGGGAAATGTTCAGAGTTTGCTTCCACCCTTTCCTATGCACCTTCCTATAAGGTCAGGAGAGAGGTAGCAACAGACACCAAGAGAACTAAGTAAGAGAATGACCCTCGACATCTTCTGAATAGATATGAGCTTCAAGTCTGCCAGCTCAGATACAGGAAGAGCTTTATGGCAAGAACAAACATTCTTGAGTATACACAAGAGCAAAACCAAATTAAAAGATGGAGAAAGGAGTTCACTGGGCAAGGAACATCATTAAAGGAGGATAGAGCTGAGGATCTCAACCTCCCCTATGTCACTTGGAACACCGTGAATAGGCTGAGGGTTCGAGCCCCTAAATGTAAGACCAACATGCTCAAGTGGGGGCTGCTGGCAGACAACAACATGCAGTGTGAATGTGGAGAGACACAGAATCCAGTCTGCCGATTACTGCCAGAAAAATGCACCAATGAGGACTTAAGTTTGGGCAATGACAAAGCTAATGAAGTGGCTTCATTTTGGCAGTCCAGAGTTTGATTGGGACATGAAAGAAGAAGAAACTGCCTTCCCTGTAGTTTTTCTTAGCCCCATGCCCTACAATGCCAATTTGGCATTCCAGTCCTGTGCTTTCCATCCTCCTGTAGCCATCTCTCTCCTAATATTTTAAACATACTATTTCCTGCTATCCTCATTCTTGAACTCTGCTAAACAGAAAAAGGTCTATTTTACCAGCCTATACAGAGGGGTTTGTGATTATTATTATTTTTAAAAATCCACCATTAACTCTTCTCACTTGTGACCAAAAATTACAGTCTTCTTGACCTCAAAGTCTCAAGAGATAAAAAGCCTATGTATCAATTTCCTGCAGAGCCAAGCTCCTCAATGCATTGATTGTATGAAGGCAAAGCAGGCGCACACAAATGTTCTCTTTCAGCAGAGCTGAAATTCAGGTTCTTTAGTCACTGACTCATTAGGTAGTGTTGGCAAAAGGCAGGGTTAAAGTGGTCATGACTGAATGATAGGTACTGAGCTGATTCTTCTGGAGCAATCTTTCATGGAGAAGGACTACAACTGTACAAGCTATTATTTCTCTTGAAAGGAAATGACACTTAAATACATAACTGAAATTCTACAGCAAGTTCCTTATTTGTATCAGTTCAAGACACCTAACCTGAAAGCTCTTGAATTATGAATTTTCATTTCTTTGGAAATACATTGAAAGAGAGAGCAACTGGGAGAGAGAGAAACAGAAACAGAGGTGAGAGAGGAGAACAAAAGGGACAGGTCTGGATGCCCCAGTCTTCTCGTGTCTATAATTGAAACCATACTACAGGTTTGGAAGTTGGAAGAGGCAGCTGGTGTCACACAGTTTTCGCTAGCTCTGCCAAACAGGCTATATGTACTCATTTTACAACTACAATAGAAACCAGATGCAGAAGAAAGAGAGTGTGTGGACCCCGGGCATCAGTTGGAAGAAAGGGGAAAATGAGTTGCGAAAACATGCACGCACGCACGCACAAAAACAAATTACAGTATTGCATTTTCTTCCTGTATGAAAATTAACATTGATGGAATACCTTAGAAACATTGTTTTAACATATATATGTAGAGCAGCCTGACATACTGCAAGCATCTTGGACTAGAATTTCCATTATCCCCAGCCAAGAAGACAAAATAAAGCAAGATGTTGTACAAACTGTATCCTGATGTATCAGAGAACAGGGAGGATGATGAAAGAGAAAAGCTGATCTAAGGTACTGCATAAGATGTCCAAAAGGTGCAAGTATCATATCTTATTGATCCTAAATATTCTCTGCTTTATTCAGTTGCCTTTTAGAATCATGTCATATGCCCTTTTTTGAGACAAATAAACTGCACTTCACATGTCTGGTACACTTCTTGCTGCACTTCTTGCTGCACACCCACTTGGTTGGCCACACCCACCTCCATAGTCCATAATGCAGGATGTTTGGCCCCGCCCATGGATTTGGCCCCACCCATGAATTTGGCCAGCCCACAGAGTAGGTAGTAAATTTTTTTGCAGTGCATCACTGTCTCTGCTCCTAGAAAATTAAATATTTATCTAAATGTTCCAAATCTGGTTAAAACTACATGGCTGACATTTTTTTTTTTTTGGCTGACATCCCCAACATTAAGCCTATGGATTATGGGAACCCTTGTTTTCTCAAAGATTGTGGTATATTTGAACCACAACCAGGAGTATCCTGGTAACAGCAACCTTGTGTTGCCAGCTAATCTTTCTCACACTAGGTCAGGCGAAGGAAACTGCAAAAGGGTGCCTTCATTTTAACAGTTTCACTTCTGGCCAAGACATGGAAGAAGAAGACTTCCTTACAAAGTTGAGAACTAAGGTTGCCCCCTAAGGTTGTACTTGGCATTTTTCCTCCTTTGCTTTCTGCTAACAATAGGGACATACCAATTTTAAGTTTGAAACAAATAAGACTCTATCCCCAACATGGGACACATGCCCCACAGGAGACTTCAATTCCCAGAAGTTTAAGTCAGTACATTGGCTTATGAGTGTTTTGAGGAATTGACTTAAGCTTCTGGGAATTGACGTCCAAAAACCAAAGGTTGGGAAACACTGCTCTTGCCCTAATACTCACCACCTGCAGTATTGCTATCCACTACATATTGCAAATAGTATTTTAATCCTGTACAGTGATGCATTTTCTCAGCCACTATCCTATAGCAGCAAGGAGAAATCATAACCCTGTCTTTTCCATTTGTGCAGCCAAAATCTCAAAATTTATACACACAACATACTCTGTTTCTCTTCCCTACAGTGGAATTAAATTTTTATTACCCAGTGATGAAAATCTTGAGATAAGAACCTTATATTATAAAATGGGAAGCAGGAGTACAAACAAACTGTTATTCCTACATTCTCTTGTGCACTTCACAGCAGCAGGGTACAATACATCATTTTTAGTGCACATGTAAAATTATACTAATCCTTTTGTTGTAACAAGAATATGAAACAAAATAAAACAGAGGGTTGTCACAAGTCATACATAGTGCTTCAGTGAGAATTTAGAGCTAGAAACGTCACACTTTCACTTCCTAATTTGAGTACCCTTTGATTGGTTAGCCAAGAATTGTCAGAATGATTTATGTTTAATGTCACTACCTTTTTACCCAAAGTTTAATTTGATGTCGTCAGCCATAATCTAGAACACACTTTGGCAGAGATTTAAATGTCCTCAACATCAATGGGAATTAATCCTTGTTAACTACCTGGGGGGGGGGGGTGTTGGGGTTTTGCCAGTAGCTCAACTGTTTCTTTTAAGAAAAGAGAACCTCAAACCATCCTAAGCAAAGTAATTTAACTACATGTACCAGAACTGATAACCTAGCAGTTTGAAAGCAAGAAATTGCAATTAGATAAATAGGTACCACTTTGACTGGAAGGTTAAAGTGTTCTGTGCACTCCGGTGTCTAGTCATGCCTGCCACATGACCACAGAAATGTCTGCAGATGCAGACAGTGCTGGCTCTTTGGCTGTAAATAGAGATGAGCACCATACCCTAGAGTCAGATATGACTGGCAAAAGGCAACAGATGTTCTGGGATAACTTTTTATCTCTATGGGGAAAAAAACCCTGTCTATCCCCAGCAGCTGAAACTTCAGGCACTTTTAACATCTCTGCATCTAACAGATGTATCACCAAGTTCTCTCTGGATTATGCAACAACTCACAACTCTGGGAGAATAAAATGTCCAGTTCAGGTTGTTGGAAGTTAAATGAACCAGACATATCAGTTCTGCCCTCTTTGCCATTTAGAAATAGTTTATCCTTGAAATACGATCTGCTTCACAAAACAGCTTTCACAGAATTAATGAGAGAAGTTGTATTATTCTCAGTTGATCATGCTGCAGCGTAAATGAGCAACAACTTTTCAAGACCACATATAATTCCTCCTCCACCCAGCCTTGCAGTATTTACCTGGAGATACCAGGACTTAGCGGACAGAAGGTATACAAAGGAGAGAGTCTCCTACTGAGCTATGGCACAGATCTGTCCAAAAGAGACTTTCTTTAAGAAATATTATAGCTGTCACAGGCACAGAGGACATAATAGTATTCACTGTCTACACAATTTCATGAAGAAAGAAACATATAAAATCTGCTCACTTTGTTAACCTCCCTTTGCTTATGAAGGAGTTGGTGCTCTTTGCTCCCATATAGGCTGTTTCACTTCGGGCAGCAGAAAAACCATGAGTTTTAAAGAATCAAACAGAGGGCTTTTCCTAAGTGTCCCTTGTGGGGTGGTCTATAATCATGGAATTTGAGGTCACTTGAGGAGGATGTTGGAAGTTAAATCATGTTTCACCTGCTCTCCTAGTACAAACACCACGAGCAACCTTTGCCCATATCATAAAGTGGGTATGAGGAAATTAAACACTTCCCCTGCTCCTCTGTGGAGAGGCAAGGGAAGTGTAATTATCCCCCACACACACACACACACCATATCATAATAACATTAGAACAGCCTTGCTGGAACAGGCCACTGCCCATCCAGTCCAGCATTCTGTCTCACACAGTGGCTCAAATCAGTGTTCCACTGATTCCTATCAAATCAGTGTTCCACTGTGAAGTGGCACCAACACACATCAGAACTACAGCAGTGCTGGAACAGAAGCATAACCTGACAATGTATGTTGCATAACATATGGGTGAGAATAATGGTGCTGTTTTTGCACTAAGCCATCATTTGAAAAGGACTTAAGGACTGACCTATTAACAGGCTGCATCTTCAGCTGTTTTGGTTGCACAGGCTTTGTGGATATGTTTGCCCAATTTACATGCATATGCAAAATACAGAAAAGGTCCTAATGGACAGGATGACACTACTTAAAGATGGGGCATGTCACTTTCCCCCTGCAGACAGGTCTTCTATGATCAGAGGACAAATCATGTCAACTTTAGTGTATGAAAACCAAGACACAGGACACAGCCTTGGGCTGGGTTAACTCAGGTTTATTGCATCGTGGGCAGAGGGAACATGAGGTAATGGCGGATCGATAGCTCTTTATATACTGCAGTAATACATTTGAACGTGGTGCCATAGTAGCCCATTGGCTACTGCCTGCGTGACGTCATTGCGAGTCACGCCCTTCTTGTCCAGGTGTAGGTGGTGGCGGGAAAGCTTCCCGCGCTGTTGCCTTTGATGAGTTCTGACCAATAGAGCTTGGACGCTCGCTGCTGCCAGCTGGTGGTCATTAGCTCGCGTCCTCATGCAGGGTTCATATGATACAGCTGAAGGTTACATTGTTGCTATAGGCAAGGTTACATTGGTTCAGATACATTGTAATCCATGTGGAAGGTAAAACCCTTAGAACACAACATCCCTCCCCCCTAGGACGAGACAACGTCTCGAGCCCATGCTCCTAGACACTCCCCCCCCTAGGAGACAAAATCTCTTAGCCAAGATGGCTTGTTTCGAACACGCTGGGGTCTCGATGCGGGCTGCCTCTCCCCGGGTTTGCTACCTTCTCTTTGTCCCCTGGTTTCCTGTCCTGTAATTTGAGAGGGAGACTCGTTAGTGCCTTGCCGCGGCTCCGCGGCGTTGTTGGGAGGTGTGCTCTTACTTAGGGGGGAACCGGGGGCACTGGGGGCTAACGAAAAACCCCTCTTCTCGCTTGGATGGGTGGGGGAACACTCCTGAAAACCCCCCCGGTTTGCTAAATCAAAACCAAAATTCCATTCGGGGGCAGCGGTCGCGAACTCTTCTCCCCCTTCCCCGGCCTCTGATGGAACTTGTCTATCAAAAGGATATGATTCGGGGCCGCTGCTTCTTCCTTCCCCCCTTGCTTGGGACTGTTGTCCGCTGCTGTCTCCCCCTTGGGTTAAGCGGGTGGGGGAGAACCCTAACGCTGAATCTTGATGGCTATCCTCACTGACTGGCCCACTTACACGGTGCCTCAGTTGGTCTGCGTGCCTCCTCCAGAGGAGACCGGTGTGGGTTTCGACCCGGTACGACACTGGCCCCGTCTGCTCTACAACCGTCCCCGGCACCCAGGCTGGCCCCGCGCTGGCATAGTTCCTGCAATGAACAGGGTCGCCGGCGGCGAAACCTTTCGAGACTGCCAGCCCCACGTTTTTTCCTTTATCTTCCATTCTTGTGGGGTCCAGCCTGGACAGGAGTGTAGTCAGTTTTCGCCGCATCAATAGCTCTGCCGGCGAGTAACCTGACGCTAAGGGGGTCACCCTATACGCTAATAAGAACTGACATACTTGGTGATTCAGGTCCCCGGGGCCCATGCGCCGAAGCGCGTCCTTTGTTGTACGCACCAACCGTTCCACTTGGCCATTCGTGGCCGGGTGAAACGGCGCGGACGTGACATGCCGAATGGCATTCGCCTCCATGAATGCCCCGAACTCTGCGGAGGTGAAGCAACTCGCGTTATCGCTGACTAAAGTGTCGGGTAAACCGAACGTTGAAAAGACTCTCCGAAGTTGGTTAATTGTAGTGGCGGAGGACGTGCTCTTTACCGGAATGACCTCCAGCCACTTTGTGAATGCATCCACCACCAGGAGAAACATGGTTCCTCGGAAAGGGCCAGCGAAATCTACGTGCACTCTGGACCATGGCCCCCTCGCTGTGTCCCATTCCCTATGCGGGAGGCGGGCCGCCTCTGGTCGGGACCCCTGGCACGCCTCACAAGTGCCGACCATGTGCTCAATGTCCTCGTCCAGCTGTGGCCACCAAAAGTAACTGCGGGCCAGCGCTTTTGAGCGGACGATGCCCGGGTGGCTGACGTGCAGCAGCTTGAGAACTCTCGGCCGCATGGGTGTTGGGACCACCACCCGTTGGCCCCACAACAGGCACCCCCTTTCTAGGGACAACTCTAGCTTCTTCCGAAAGAATGGGTCGAATTCCTTGCTTGGGGACGATGCTGGCCACCCTTTCTGCACCCATGAGCTAACTTTCCCCAGTGTTCTGTCCTTGCCTGTCGCCCTCGCTATATCGGCTGGTACTATTGGGGGTTCGTCTAAAACTTCGATTAGCAACACCTGGCGGTCTCTTCCTATTCTGGCTTTTTGGTCGTCCGACAAGGGCAAAGGGGATCTCGAAAGTGCATCAGCATGGCTGATCTCTTTTCCGGGCCGGTACTCCAACTCGTGTTGGTATGCGTTAAGAAAAATGGCCCATCGCAACATTCTCGGGGATAGTATCTGCGGCGTGGGCTTGCCTGCCGTGAAAATCCCTAACAGGGGCTTGTGATCCGTCACGATTTTGAACGGGCGGCCATACAGAAAATCGTGAAACTTTTTGGTCCCCGCTACTATTGCTAATGCCTCCCTGTCGGTTTGTGCGTAATTTCGCTCTGCTTGAGACAGGGACCTTGAATAAAACGCAACTGGGGCTTCCCGACCGTCATCCAACACGTGGCAAAGCACCGCCCCCACCCCCACCGGTGATGCATCACAGACTAAGACCACCGGCCGTTTGGGGTCGAAGTGCGTAAGGATTGCGTCCGATGTTAAAAGTTGCTTTAGTTTGTTGAACGCCTTCTCGTGCTCGTCACCCCACATCCATGTCTCCTCCTTTTTAAGTAACCGATGAAGCGGTTCGGCCACGGAGGCTTTCCGCGGAAGGAATGTATGGTAAAAATTGAGGAGCCCCAGGAATGACTGTAGTTCGGTTTTGGATGTGGGGCGAGGGGCCTTCTTAATGGCTTCTACTTTGGATTTGGACGGCTTAATACCCTCGGGTGTGATCCGAAACCCTAAAAATTCGACCTCGGTTTCGAAAAAAACACATTTGTCCTTCCTCAGTCTCAGCCCCGCTTTCTCGAACACAGTTAGCACTTTATCCAATCTCTTTGCCAGTTCGGCCTCACTCCCCCCTGTTATCAATACGTCATCAAAATAAGGTAACACCCCCTCCAGCCCCTTCAGGAGGCGTTCCACAAGCGACTGAAAAAGACCGGGTGCCGAGTTCACACCGAACTGTAAACGCGACACCTGGAACGCTCCTTTGTGTGTGACTATCGTTTGTGCCGCGGCCGTGGCGGGAGTTACGGGGAGTTGTTGATAGGCTTGTGCCAGGTCGAGCTTAGCGAAACACTTTCCCCCATTTAGCCTGGCCAAAAGGTGGCTGACCACTGGCACCGGATATGCATTAGGGCGAATCGCCTTGTTAATTGTACACTTATAATCAGCGCAAATGCGCACCTCCCCGTTAGCCTTCAGAGCTGTTACAATTGGAGTTTCCCACTCCGCGGAATCAACAGGAATAAGAATCCCCTGGCCCACCAATTTGTCCAGTTCCGCCTCTATTTTGTCCTTTAGCGCGAAAGGCACCCTGCGCGGTTTGAGTCTTATCGGGCGGACCTCCGGGTCTAGGTCAAAGGCTACGGGGGGTCCCTTGAATTTTCCAAGTCCCTTTTCAAAAACGGCGGGGTGCGCATCGCACACCGCTTGTATTGGATCCACCCCCACTGAATGTACTCCCCCTATGAACAGGCCCAAAGGCTGAAACCACTGTGTTCCTAGGAGGCTACAACTTCCCCCCTTGAGGACAACTAGGGGCAGTTCCGCAGAATGTCTCCTGAACTTAACCTGAAATTTCCCGACCCCCAACACCGGAATGCTGTTTCCCTGTACATCACGTAGCGTGGACCTCAAAGTTTTAAGTTTGGGCCGCACGTGGGGGTCGATTTTCAAGAACTCTTTCTGGGGAATGATGGAATAGGAGGACCCCGAGTCAATTTCCATCCTGATAGGGGCCCCTTGTACTAGTACCTCAACGAAGTAATGGGACTGTCCCGCGGACACGCTGAACACTGGGGCGTCGTCCTCGCTGCCGTCCGAGACGCGGCCCACGCCGTCCTGCTTCTTCGTGGTCTGGGCGCCATCTTTGGACCTCGCTGGACGGTCCGGCCTGGTCGAACGGTCTGATGACTGCCTCCGGCCCTCCTTTCGTTTTCTGCATGCCCTGGCGATGTGCCCCCGCCGGCCGCAGGTGTAACATTCGGCCTTTCTAAATGGGCACCTCGCGCGCTCGTGGGCCGCTCCGCAGCCATCGCAGCGGCGCCCCCCTTTTCGGACCTTCTGGACTTCCTCGCCGTCGCTGCCTTCCGAGGACGATTTTGAGGCCCGTCGAGTTGCGTGCACCGATTTTTCCGCTTTGCCGGCTCTGGGTCGCCACTCACGCCACTGGTGCATCTCGTCCACACCGGCATTCGTGGACTCTGCGGCTTCTGCGGCCTCAATGACCTCTGCCAGCGTGGGTGGCGGCTCCTTGTTCATCAAACTGCGCTGCACCTCCTTGTCTTTCAGGCCGCACAGCACGCCGTCCCTGAGGGCCATTTCTTGGATATTGTCCCATTTGCAGGGGACGGCGGCTACCCTCATGGCGGCCACGAATGCCTCAACCGACTCGTCCGGCGCTTGGACTCGCCTCCAAAACGCGCTCCGAGCGGGAAACATCGCCCTCGCGGGTCGGAAACGCTCCCGTAGCAGCTTCATGATGTCGGCCGCCTTGAATTCGCTCACCTTCTTCGGAGTGATAATGCCCACCATTGTCCGCTTGGTGTCCATCCCGAGCATTCTGGTGAGGATGGCCCTCTTCGTCTCCTCATCGTCTTCCTTGACTTTGAGCTCCACCAGTGCCGCATGGAAGTCCATCTCAAACAGCTCCCAGTCTTGCGGTTTGGTGATGTTGAACCCGCCCTGCGCTCTGGCTGCTCCTTGGGGATCCATTTATCCCACCTTCGTCGCCAATTTAGTGTATGAAAACCAAGACACAGGACACAGCCTTGGGCTGGGTTAACTCAGGTTTATTGCATCGTGGGCAGAGGGAACATGAGGTAATGGCGGATCGATAGCTCTTTATATACTGCAGTAATACATTTGAACGTGGTGCCATAGTAGCCCATTGGCTACTGCCTGCGTGACGTCATTGCGAGTCACGCCCTTCTTGTCCAGGTGTAGGTGGTGGCGGGAAAGCTTCCCGCGCTGTTGCCTTTGATGAGTTCTGACCAATAGAGCTTGGACGCTCGCTGCTGCCAGCTGGTGGTCATTAGCTCGCGTCCTCATGCAGGGTTCATATGATACAGCTGAAGGTTACATTGTTGCTATAGGCAAGGTTACATTGGTTCAGATACATTGTAATCCATGTGGAAGGTAAAACCCTTAGAACACAACATCAACAGAGCAGTGTGAGCGGATGTCTGGTGCACAGGGCTGAATGCACAGACAAAGATCTTCAGTCTCCCCAGCTGCCAATCCATAAACTTTTACCAGCACTACTTTTAATTTGCAGAAGAAGTTTAAAAAAATAACAGACTAGCCATCCTGTGCTAATGTTTTCTTTGGCTACGAGGACTAAGCTACCGGAAGTCCCAGACACCTGTGTTTGAAAAAGGAGATAGCTAGGCAACATCAAACAGCTTTAAAAATGAATCCCTCCTTTTTAAGCTTCCATGATTCTTTCCATGTTGGCTCTCCATGTGCTGCTTTGAAAATTGCACAGACAAGCCGGCACTCCTATGATCCTACCTAAGTAGTGGATATTCTAACCTCAACTACCAGACTTCCTTATTTCATATTGTTGCTACAATATCATGAACAGTTAAGATATGATAACCTAAGCCCATATATGATAACCTAAGCCCCTAAGAAAAACTTTGCTTAGTCAGACCAAAGTGTATCCAATTGTCCTTCCTAGATAGGGTTGCCATAATTCTATCCCCCCAAACCAGGACTCCCTTGCTCAAAAGCGAGTCGTATCCAACTCTAGGGTTCAGTGCTCTTCTCTGTTTCAAAACCGAAGAACCAGCATTGTCTGCTTCTGCAGACGTTTCTGTGGTCATGTGGCAGGCATGACTAGACACGGCAAACTCTAAGACCCTTCCTCTCCCTGAGGTCGCCACTACCCTTCACACACACCCCAACTGAGTTGGACTCACCTTCAAACTCCACACGAGGATCCCTTTGAAAAAAGCTCTAAAAAGTCTGGAACGGAAAAATATGTAGAAAGCTATAGAGGATTCCTTCAAATTGCAAAGGGTTAAATGTAATGTATAGAGTCAGTATTCCTAGAAAGGAAGGGAAGTGAAGAGTTGTCTTTCTCACTTCCTATCCATAGTGTTCCCTTCCTCTCTAGGAATACTGACTCTATGCATTTAATCCTTTGCAGTCTGAAGGAATCCTCTGTAGCTTTTTACATATTTTTCCTTGAACCGGGACTTTTACATGTTTTTGCTTGAACAAGACAGGACAGCATGAATCCATGAAAATCACAGAAAACGGGAATTATGGTATCCCTATTCCTAGAACAGGTTGAAGCCAAAGCCCTTGGTCCCCACTGCTAACATTCATGCCATTGCTACTTCCATCTCCTCTGGTTCCTAGCAGTCACAATTAGCAAGATAATGTTTATAGAACCATTGGATAACTGAACTGGAAGGGACCTATAAGTCCTGCTCAATGCCTGTATTTGTTCCAACATAGACTTTCTGTTGAAGATATATTCTAGTGCAATAACTCATCCAGATTTGATCAATGAGTTTCAGTCTGTTCAGCCTGATAATATGAACATGTTGCTCAGAGGCCAGACCCTTGTTCATTAAATCTACCCCCATTCTTGCCAAAGAGTTGGAAGATAAACACAGTAAAAAAAAACTTCTTATCAAAAAAGTCTGTTCCATAGGCTTTTGCTTAAATCAGTTTTTATGTAACTCGAAGCAAACCCATAGGAAAAAATATTTTTTATGTAACACGAAGCAAACCCATAGGAAAAATGAATTTTTTATGTAAATGAAAGCAAACCCATAGGGAAATAAATGTTTATGTTACTCGAAGCAAACCCATAGGAAAAAGAATATTTATGTAACTCGAAGCAAAATCATAGGAAATCATGTAAATCGGGACATGGTTTTAGCACAAAATCATTATGTAAGTCTAATTTTATGTAACCCAAGGCATATGTAAGTCGGGGTTTTACTGTACTGACCAGTTGGATAACAGAGATTGTAAAGTGAAAGTGATTAACCATGGTCTCCCTGACATTTTTTTTTTTTTGGCCAATAGTACTCAGCAGCTCCAGAGAGCCTAACCAATGGTAAAGAATTATGGGATTTGCAGTCCATAACATTGGAAAGATTACAGTTGACTACAGTGTTGTAAAAGCTTAATTGACAATGGATTCTATGACGCTTCATATGAACAAAATTGTTTTTAAAAAGCTCTGCAGAAGAAACTTGTGACACAAAACTTTCTCCCTTTAAAATTATGTAATCCAGAGCTGAATTTCTGTCGGTTAGAAATAGACTGCACAAGCAAATCAATAAACTCAAATCAGATCAAAATTCCCAGAGATCATTTTTAAACCTAAAAAAGCAACTTGTTTCGAAACCACAACAGCTCCAAAATGGATTACATAATCTTTGACCCGAACACCCCCTGCCCCCACGTAAATTTCTGTAATTCAGATGGCAGACCCCCTCCCCCCCGAGGATCACGTAATTGTTGAATGGCCCCTAATCCTGTTGTATATTCTTGCCAATTTAACACCAGTAATATAACTTTCAGAGATAAGTTGTAGTAACAAGTCTGGGTAGGCATTTGCTGCCGTATACTTAATCATGCAGTTGGGTGTGTGATGGGAAATGCCTATGTCAACTTCTTAACAACACTTCACTGCTGAAAGTGTTAACTAATGAGGGAGTAATTAATAGGAAAACACTATCCCAACTTCCTAACTGAACAGGAAGTAATTGCTCCAAAGGTAACTAATATAGGTATAAATACTGCAATAGGATTTTTTATGCATGAATGCTCCCCGTGACCCCATACAAAGATCAACACAACACAAAAGAGTGCTCTTATACACAGCACAACAATGAACTAAACTACCAAACCATCAAATAAATAAATAAATTTCTTTAGAAAGGAAAATGAAAGAAATTTGCAGGTGTTTTTGCCCCAAAAGACAGATACGCAGGAAAGATTTAGGAAAAATAAATAATTATAGGATGAGACAAAACTATTCTATATTTCCCCCATGCTTGTTTTCTCAAGCTTGTACCCATACAATTTCATTCAGGAGATCTCAAGTATACCTCTATCTAGGGCATACCCGTCAAGCACCACTCCAGAAAATATGGGAACTGCTCCGGCCCGGGTGCACATGTGCAGCAAAAACTCATTTGCACATGTGCAGAACCCCTTTGCACATGTGCAGAACACATTTGCGCATGCAGTAACCCAATTCCCTGCCATTCTAAATATGGGACCATGCCAGGAAAGGGGAGGAACGCATGCCAAAATACAGGATTTCCCGGCCAATCCGGGATACTTGACAGGTATGATCTAGGGTGTAGTTACATTTGCCTCAGAGCTGACACCGGTGAAATCAACTCAGATTTACTTGTTTACATAACACACGTGCAACCTTGCATTATATACCCCTAACATGGATTATCTGAAACAGTCTTGAGGGGGCTGTTCATTTTAAACCAATATTTATAGTACATTAAATTGTACCAATAATGATGATGCTGATGAGGAGGATGAGGATGTGAATCAGTATGCATTTCCCTCAGTATATTTAGAAGTGCATTTACTGAGGAAACAAGTTCTTGTTTCAACACCTGGGCACTGGTATATAGCCACCAAAATCAAGTGATTTACAAGACTATATCTTGATGTGAAATTTATTCATGTTCCACATGACTGTAAATCAATTTGGGGGCGGGGGGGAGATACAGGTTTCAAAATCAGGTTTTTTTAAATCATCTAACCACAGCCTCAGATGATTCAGTGGTACAGTCTATACAAAAGAAGCAATATGTTATTAATACAGTTACACGCTCTTCAACAGACCAATTATTTTCTGCCTCATGTCTTGTTAAACAACTCATACAAATATTCCTGTGATTTTTGCCCCCCTTAATCTTTACCTATAAGAACAGGATGTTGCCGTGCATATCCGGAATGTGTGTCCGCACATGTTCAGCCAATCCCGTAATGAGCAGGCCGCACTTACCTCAAGTCCTGGAGATCACTCCTGCAAGGGTCCGGAAGCCGAGAGTGGGGCCAACACCCCACGAACCCAAACAAAAAAAAAACTATGCTTCCCAGCATCCTCCGCGCCATGCCACCCCTCAGCCAATCAGGCAGGAGGACGCAAGTGCGGAGGAGGCAGGACAGCTGGCGCACGGGGGGAAACGGTCAACACGCACCTAAAACAGCTCAGCCTAAGGCCCTGCCTGCCACCCCTTCCATGCTGCCTAAGGTGGAAATGCCTAAGGCAGCAGCCAGCAATTCATCAGGGGAGGCGCTCTCCCTGGCGGATCTCTGGCTGCCACCTTTGTAATACCCCCACCGCTGTTTTGTATTAGCTCTCCAAACAGCGGTGGGGTAATACAAAGGAGGCAGCCAGCGATCCAGCAGGAAGAGCACCTCTCCTGACAGATCGCTGGCTGCCGCATTTGCATTTCCCCCTCAACTGTTTCAAAGGTTGACACGAAACAACCTTCAAAACAGTTGAGGTGGAAATTCAAATGCGGCAGCCAGCGATCCATCAGGAGAGGCGCTCTCCCTGGTGGATCGCTGGCTGCCGCCTTTGTATTACGCCCTCCGCTATTTTATGTTAGCTCTCAAAACAGCGGTGGGGGTAATACACAGTAAATGGCGGAAACAGCGGTGGTGGCGAGGCGGCTTTTAGGGCTGCCGGAGAGACCCTTCGTGTTGCGCATCTCTCTTCTCCGCCTCCTTCTCCCCCAGCCGAACTGACGGGCAAACTCTGCTGTGGCGGCTGTGGCAGGGGAGAGGCGGCTTTGCGTGAGTGTGTTGTATCGGGTGTGTGTGTGTTGTGTGTGGGGGTTATATTGTGTGGGTGTGTCCTGTGTGGGTGTGTGTTGTGTCGGTGTGTGTTGTGTGGGTTTGCTGTGTTGTGTGCGATGTGTGTGGGTGTGGAAGGTGTGGGTTGTGTGTTGAGCATGTGTTATGTGTGGGAGTATGTGTTTTGTGTGGGGATGCCGTGTGTGTTGTGTCGTGTGTGATGTGTGTGACTGTGGTGGGTGTGGGTTGTGAGCCATGTGTGTGTGTGTCATGTGTGCATGTTGTGATTGTGTGTTTGAGTAAAAATACCTTCCCTGATGGATCCCTGCCACCAGCACACAATCCAAACCTGCCTGGGTACAATTCAAGTTCAAAAAATGCTAGTTGGTTATGAGAATTTAAAATCCTGTTTCCATTAAGATTGCCAGTTGTCCCTCATTCTGAGATTCCTCCTTTATATGAAGTGATTTTTTTAGGACATAATGATCCCAACATGCACCACAATCCTGCTACCTATTTCTACCCAAATCTAACATGGTGAAACTGTTGGCTCAGAAACAGGCAGGGCAGGTCTTGCAAAATGAGACTAATTACAACTGAAAAACAAGGCCAATTGATTAAATCTCCAGTGCATTTTTATTTTATTTATTTATTTATTAGCTTTGTATCACCACCCCATTCGCTGGGGCGACTCTGGGCACCTTACAACACATATTACAAACCCAACATAAAAACAACCCCATAGAAATAATCATAAAAAGTCTCAGGTTAAAATCACTAAAACTTTTAAAAGTCCTTTAAAAGTCCTCTACCTCCAGTTCCCCATTAAAGCTAGCTAAAACTAGGGTAAGGAAGCTTAAAAAATAAAAAAAAACCCTGGACGGCTCTTATATCAAGATATAAGAGGGGGGGATGCTGCCACACCTTCTAGTGCCAGAGAGACAAGTCTCTCTGGCAGATGGAACCCTTAGGGAGCCCCTCCAATCTGCTCTGGTGGGATGGGCTGATGTCCTTGGGTTGATGTGGTCTCTTAAGTACCCCTGTCCACTACCATGTAGGTCTTTAAATGTCATTACCAGCACCTTGAATTGCACCCGGGGGCACACTGACAGCCAATACAGCTCCTGCAGTAGTGGAGAGGCACGCTCATAATGCCCACACCCCATCACTATACTGGCAGCCACATTCTGCACCAGTTTCAGCCGCTGAATGGTAATCAAGTGCAGCCCCATGTAGAGCGCATTACAATAGTCTAGTCTGGAGGTGATCAAGGTGTGTGTGACCATAAGCAGGGAGTCCCAGCCCAGGAGTGGACATAACTGGTGAATTACGTGAAGTTGTGCAAAAGTCCTCCTGGCCACGACTGCCACCTGCTCATCAAGCAGTAGTCGTGAGTCCAGGAGGACCCACAAGTTATGAACTGGGTCTATCTGAGGCAAGGAACCCTCATCCAGAACCAATGATGGTAACTCCTGAGATAACACCGGGGGGGGGGACCCACAGCCACTCAGTCTTGCCGGGATTCAGTTGTAACCCATTGTCCCCCATCCACACCCTAACAGCCTCCAGACACCTGGATAGGATTTCCACTGCATCACTGGGATCACCATGGGCTGAGATGTACAGTTGTGTATCATCTGCATATTGATGATACTTTACCCCATGGGAACGGATGATCTCCCCAAGCAGCTTCATGTAGATATTGAACAAGAGAGGTGAGAGCACCAAGCCCTGAGGCACCCCATATTGGAGAAGCCTAGGGCTGGACCTCTCGCCCCCCCATCCTCACCGACTGAGTTTGGAAATGAGGAGCACCAGGACCACACTGTACCCAGGATCCCTAATCCTTGGAGCTGCTCCAGAAGGATACTGTGGTCGACGGTATCGAAGGCCGCTGCATGTACTGAAGTCAACAGGGTTTCTGCTTACACAAGGTTTACTTCCCAAGTACTGGATTCCTGAATACTCAAGTTCTGTAAAATTTATAGTACTCATGCAACGGGCCCTTATGTGGCGAGAAGAAACAACTATCCTAACAAATATTATTTGGCTGAAGCCTTCATGAAAACAAGAGAGTACTTTCCTCTCATTGTTTCCGCAGCTTGTACAGACTATCTCTGTAAATGAGGGAATGACTTGATTGTTGAAAAATTTGGGATTCAAATGGGGATTTTGTGAATTCGATTTAAGGTCACATAACGGTTAAGTCAGTATGAGTGTCCAGTGTGAAATCTGTTGGATTGGTTGCAGTATATCAATACACGGGGCTACACTGAGTTATCAAACCATTGTGTCACTTGGGCACTCCAATGGAGGGGGTCTTACTCCCCTCCCATTGCCAAGACAGTCAATGAAGTCCCCACTTCTGTATTTACCCTACAGGAATTTCTCCTCAGTTTGCAGGATCGTGTAGCAGCAGCAACAGATGCAGGCAGAGGGGCAGAAAGGAAAAGGAGGAGGAGAGGAGGGGGAAAATATCATTGCTTGATGGTTGCCCCATCCAATGATTTTTGCCAGATGCAAAGAATGTATTGCAGCTAATTCTGATATCTTTACTGTACAGTATTTACATTACATACTGTACAGTATTTACAAGGGCAACGCCAAAGAATGCTCAAATTACCGAACAATTGCACTCATCCCACACGCCAGCAAGGTGATGCTCAAGATAATACAGGACAGACTTCAGCAGCATGTGGAGAGAGAACTACCAGAGGTGCAGGCCGGTTTCAGAAGAGGCAGGGGGACTAGAGACCACATTGCCAACATACGTTGGATCATGGAGAAAACAAAGGAATACCAGAAACAAGTTTACTTTTGTTTCATTGATTACACTAAGGCATTTGACTGTGTGGACCACAACAAGATGTGGCAAGTAATTAAAGAGATGGGAATACCAGAGCACATCATATGCCTCCTGAGAAATCTGTACATGAACCAAGAAGCAACAGTTAGGACAGAACATGGAATGACAGAGTGGTTTGGAATAGGAAAAGGAGTAAGACAAGGCTGCATTTTATCACCCTGCTTATTCAATCTATACACAGAGCACATAATGCGAAATGCAGGGATGGAGGAATCACAATATGGGATTAAAATTGCTGGGAGAAACATAAACAATCTGAGATATGCAGACGATACCACCCTAATGGCAGAAAGTGAGGAAGACCTAAAGAACCTCTTGATTGGGCTGAAGGAGGAGAGTGCAAAAGCTGGTTTGAGACTCAATATCAAGAAAACCAAGGTAATGGCAACAGGCCCAATCAGTTCCTGGAAAATAGATGGGGAAGAAGTAGAAGCAGTGACAGATTTTACTTTCCTGGGATCAAAGATCACGGCAGATGGGGATTGCAGCCATGAAATAAAAAGGCGACTGATTCTTGGGAGACAAGCCATGAGAAACCTGGGGAACATAGTGAAAAGCAGAGACATCACATTGCAAACAAAAATTAGAATAGTCAAAGCAATGGTATTCCCAGTGGTAATGTACGGATGTGAGAGCTGGACAATTAGGAAAGCTGAACGCAGAAGAATAGATGCCTTTGAAATGTGGTGTTGGAGGAGAGTTTTGAGAGTACCCTGGACAGCGAGGAGAACAAATAGGTCAATCTTAGAAGAAATTAACCCTGACTGCTCATTGGAAGGTCAAATAGTAAAGATGAAGCTAAAGTACTTTGGACATCAAATGAGAAGGGAGGATTCACTTGAGAAGGCATTGATGTTGGGAAAGGTGGAGGGCAAAAGAAGAAGGGGGAGGCCAAAGATGAGATGGCTAGATGGTATTGTAGACACAACGGGCACAGAACTGGGAGTGCTGAGGGGGATGGTGGAGGACAGAGGTGCCTGGAGAACAATGGTCCATAGGGTCGCAAAGAGTCGGAACCGACTGTGCGACTGAACAACAACAACAACAACATTTACATATTTATAACTTTGACTTGGCATAACACTATATTGGAAACAGATTTTTAAAAAAAGTTAACGAACACTCACAGGAGTGTTGTGTATTGAATGTAATTGTAACCACACGAATGAGTGGATGTAACAATCTCTAATTGTAACACTGTAACCTTCTGTATGAGGACGCGAGCTAGTGGCCACTGGGGGCAGTAGCGAGCGCCCAGCTCATATGGTACACATTCCTCAAATGCCTTCAGCTGCGCGGAAAAGATTCCCGCGATCACCTCACCTGGACAAGAAAGGAGTGACCAAGGATGACGTCACTTGGACAGTAGCCAATACCTGTCGGAGAGCCATATTCAATTGTATAGCCACCGCATAAAAGGAGCTGTTTGTCCGCCATTACCACATGTTCGTACTGTACTCCATGCAATAAAGATGTGCTAGGCTAGCTTACAGCCGTTTCCATTGTCTTGATTCCCAATCACTAAATTGGTGACGAAGGTGGGATATGGATTCCCACGGGGACAAGACAACTTCACAGCAACCAGTCTTCGACGTGACCCATCCCGAGCGATGGGACTGGTTTGAAATGCATTTCAAGAGTACGGTAGCGGTTGCCGGCATCACCGACGCAGGAAAGAAGAGAGGTCTTCTCATCACGATGCTCGGTTTCCACGCAGTGCAAGCGCTGATGGATCTGGTGGCACCACGAGAGGTGGAACAGGTTTCGGTAACCGAAATACTGGCGACGCTGAGAAACCACTTCAAGCCCAAGGTATCCTTCTTCTCTGCCAGGGCTGCCTTCACGAGGAGGGACCAAAAGCCGGGTGAGTCCGTATCCGAGTATGCTGCGGCCCTCCGTTTGTTGGCAACCCCATGCGAATGGCGGGAGATTCTAGACATGGCCCTGAGGGACAGGATGCTCTGCGGGATGAGAGATGGGGAAACCCAAAGGAAGCTCATGACCCGAGGCCACGACCTCACCTTTAAAGAGGTACTACAAGAGGCCCTAGCTGCTGAGTCCACGAGGGCCGGGTACAAGCTTCTCAAGGCAAAGCCTCCACCAGTAGAGGCAGCTGCATCCGCAGTCCAGGCATCTTGGAGGGCAGCCCCTGCCCCGTGCTCACCCAGATCCTCAGAGGCTTCTGCCACCCCAGGCTCCAGTGAAGATGAGGGAGTCCGGAAGGTCAGAAAGGGGCTGAGCGAGAAGAAAGGGAAAGGGGGTCGGCGCTGTGATGGATGCGGGGCGTCCCATGAGAGGAGCAAGTGCCCATTCAGGAAGGCTGAATGCCACAACTGTGGACGGAAGGGCCACATCGCCAGGGTCTGCAAGCAACGCCGGGACGAGAGCAAGCGCTCCACAAGGAGACGGGATGGCGTCGACAGAGTCTACGATGGCGGCGACGACCCAGAGGGGGACCACGTGTACCGAGAAGTACATGCGAAAGACGACTTGGCCGTCCACAGCGTGCCTCTAGGGCAACCACGTTTTTATGCTGAGGTACTGTTGCAAGGGGTTCCTGTTAAGATGGAAATAGACTCGGGGTCTGTATACTCTCTCATTTCCCATAAGGAGTTTTTGCGCATTCCCCCCAAGGAGCGACCCAAACTCAAAGAGATGAGGGCGAACTTAAGAGACGTGCAGGGAAATGGGATTCCAGTGCTGGGAATCGGGGACTTCGAGATACAGTATAAGGGACTCCGAAGGAAACTCCCTCTAGTAGTTCTAAGGGAGGGGGGTGTAATCTCCTGGGAACACAGTGGTTCAAACCCCTGGACATCTTCATAGGCGGCGTCCATGCCATTGGGGGGAATGAGATCCAGGCAGTGTGCGACGCACACTCTGAGGTATTCAAGAAGGGGCTCGGGAAGTACAAGGGGCCCCCATTTTCATTCGACCTAGACCCGGAGGTCCGCCCAATTAGACTCAAGCCACGTCGGGTTCCATTCGCCCTAAAGGACAAAATTGAGGCGGAACTGGACAAACTGGTGGAGCAGGGGATTTTAGTGCCTGTGGATTCTGCAGAGTGAGAGACTCCTATTGTTACAGTGTTGAAAGCAAATGGGGAGGTGCGGATTTGCGCTGACTACAAGTGTACAATTAACAAGGCGATCCGCCCTAATGCCTATCCGGTGCCGGTAGTTAGCCATCTGCTAGCTACTTTACATGGGGGAAAGTTTTTCGCCAAACTAGATCTGGCGCAGGCGTACCAGCAGCTTCCAGTAACCCCAGCCACAGCTGCTGCGCAAACCATTGTAACTCACAAGGGGGCATTCAAGGTAACGCGCCTACAGTTTGGGGTGAACTCGGCGCCGGGAATATTTCAGTCCCTTGTGGAACGTTTGTTAAAGAAGTTACCGAGGGTCTTGCCATTTTTCGATGACATATTGATATCTGGGGAGAGCGAATCAGAACTGGCCCAGAGACTAGATAAGGTCCTTACAGTCTTCGAATCCGCGGGGTTGAGGCTGCGGAGGGACAAATGTGTGTTTCTGGCCAGGGAGGTTGAGTTTCTGGGGTTCCGTATAACCCCTGAGGGGGTGAAACCCGCTGAGTCCAAAGTCGCAGCTATTCAAAACGCCCCTCACCCCACCGCGAAACCGGAGCTACAGTCCTTCCTGGGTCTGCTGAATTTTTACCATTCCTTCCTGCCCAGGAAAGCATCGATTGCAGAGCCCCTGCATAGGCTGCTGAAGAAGGATGCGGTTTGGCGGTGGGGGGAGAATCAGGAGCGGGCTTTCAGGGAACTCAAGCAGCTCCTCTCCTCAGAGGCTATTCTAACCCATTTCGACCCAAAGAAGCCGGTAGTCTTGGTCTGCGACGCCTCACCAGTGGGGGTGGGGGCGGTCCTGTGCCACGTGTTAGAGGGCGGGCGAGAAGCCCCAGTTGCCTTCTATTCGAGATCATTGTCCAAGGCAGAACGAAATTACGCCCAAACAGATAGGGAGGCCCTTGCTATTGTGGCGGGCACAAAGAAGTTCCATGATTTTTTGTATGGTCGCCCATTCACCATTGTAACCGACCACAAGCCACTATTGCGTATCTTCACCTCAGACAAGCCCACTCCACAGATCCTCTCCCCCAGGATGCTTCGGTGGGCTATTTTCCTCAATGCATACAAGGGTTCATTAGTGTACCGCCCCGGGAAAGACATAAGCCACGCTGACGCACTCTCAAGGTCCCCTCTTCCCCACCTGGGAGACCCAAAGTGTGAGGTAGAGCAAGACAGCCAAGTCCTCCTCATAGAAGCCCTAGATGCACCCCCCATACTTCCCGTGGAAATTGCTGCAGCCACGGCCAAGGATAAAACTTTAGCCCTTGTTAGATCCTGGGTACAGAAGGGGTGGCCCACGGCTCCCCCGGCAGACGAGTTTGCTGCGTTTTTCAGGAAGAGGGTTGAGCTGTCCACAGAAAGGGGGTGTCTTCTGTGGGGGGAGAGGGTGGTGGTCCCACAAGCATTAAGAGCAAGGGTGCTACGGCTTTTACATGTCAGCCACCCAGGGATTGTGCGCTCTAAGGCGCTGGCCCGTAGCTATTTCTGGTGGCCACAGCTAGACGCAGACATTGAACACATGGTGAACACCTGCGAAAGTTGCCAGAGCTCTCGGCCTGAGGAGTCCCGCCTTCCACACAGAGAGTGGGACACAGCTAGGGGGCCGTGGTCCCGCCTCCACATAGACTTCGCAGGGCCATTCAGGGGTTCCTTTTTCCTGCTGGTGGTGGATGCATACTCCAAGTGGTTAGAGGTAATTCCAATGCGCAACACCTCATCAGCTGCAACCATAAAACAACTGCGCAGGCTGATAAGTACCTTCGGGATACCTGACGTCATTATGAGTGACAATGCGAGTTCCTTCACGTCGGCCGAGTTCCAGGCGTTCTTGGAGTCCAACGCCATTCGGCACATTACCTCAGCCCCCTTTCACCCTGCAACAAATGGCCAGGCGGAACGCCTGGTGCGCACAATGAAAGAGGGGCTGCGGCGCATGGGACCAGGGGATCTGGACCGGCAGCTCTGCCAGTTTCTGTTGGCATACCGTGTGACGCCATTGGCGTCGGGATTCTCCCCCGCTGAACTTCTCATGAAAAGGAAATTGCACTCATTGTTAACCACGTTGGATCCCACCAGGGTGGAGGATAGGGGAAGAAACATTGAGCACAGCCCCACAAAAAACTTCAAGATAGGTGAACCTGTACATTGCAGAAACTACGCTACTACAGGGCCAGCCTGGGTGCCGGGGGTAGTCATTAATCAAACGGGACCAGTGTCATACTGTGTCGAGACCAACACGGGTCTCCTCTGGAGAAGGCACGCTGACCAACTAAGGCATCGAGTGATTGGGGGGCCGGACAGAGGTTCCCAGCAGCAAAACTCAACGTTAGGGTTCTCCCCCACCCGCTTATCCCAAGGGGGAGAAAACGAAGGGCAACAGTGCCAAACAAGGGGGGGAGGCACAAGCTCAAACCCGTATCCCTTAGATACGCCAGTTTACCCCAGCCCTTTCAAAGAGAGGAATGAGTTTGTCCCTGTTGCCCCTGAATTAGATTTTGAGTTACCAAACCGGGGGGGGGGGGTTCGGAGTGTTCCCCCACCTGTCCAAGCAAAGAGCGGGGTTTTACTTTAGCCCCTAGTGCCCCCGGTTTCCCCACATCCGCATCAGAAACCCTTCCTCCCCCTTCTCCTGCCCGTACCAAAGCTGCAAGTCTGCAGCAAGTCACTAATGAGTCATCCTCTCCAACTGCAGGACAAGAGCCAGGAGGACACAGACGAGGGGGCACGGCCGAGTCAAGCATAACGGCCGCACGCCCAAAACGCACATGCGGGAAACCAGTTTGGTTGAGGGACTTTGTCCCATCTTAGGGGGGAGGGATGTTGTGTATTGAATGTATTTGTAACCACACGAATGGGTGGATGTAACACTGTAACCTTCTGTATGAGGACGCGAGCTAGTGGCCACCGGGGGCAGTAGCGAGCGCCCAGCTCATATGGTACACATTCCTCAAATGCCTTCAGCTGCGCGGGAAAGATTCCCGCGATCACCTCACCTGGACAAGAAAGGAGTGACCAAGGATGACGTCACTTGGACAGTAGCCAATGCCTGTCGGAGAGCCATATTCAATTGTATAGCCACCACATAAAAGGAGCTGTTTGTCCGCCATTACCACATGTTCGTGCTGTACTCCATGCAATAAAGATGTGCTAGGCTAGCTTACAGCCATTTCCATTGTCTTGATTCCCAAACACTAAAAGGAGGCACTCCAGGGGCTGGGGTAGAGTTGTTGCTCCCTGAAATGCTTGCACCGGGAAGCAGGAGGATTCAGGAGTTCATGCAAAATGAATTTCAAAATACTGTGATCTTATCTTTGCATCATGTAATTTTTAAACTGATTTCCAACCTGGCAAATCTGATGCAAATGGAGGAGTGTCTTTTCTGTTTGAGAAGCACAGCACACATACATACACAGCTAGTATAGAATTACTTGCAGTTTTAAAAGGTCACAAATATCCTCTCCAATGTTTGCAATGCTTAAAAGTCTATGCAATGACCATTGTTGCTTTCCATACTTCACGTACTGTATGTTAATGTGCTTCTTGTACAATCTGGTTTAATTTATACCAAAAATGTCAGACAAAAAACAAAACAATGTAAGAGACTAAAATTTTATGGCACCTTAAAGATTGTTATATTTTAATGCCAGATTTTGTGGATGAGGTCTACTTCCCAAGACTCTGAAGAAGTGGATTTCATCCACAAAACCTCACAATAAAAAATAAAAGTTAGCCTTTAAGGTGCCACAATGTTTTTCTTTCTTGTAATTTCCCCATCCTAACATGCAACTGCAGTGGCTCAAGTGGCTAAGATGCTGACTGGGAAGCGGAAGGTCAGCAGTTCGATTCCCGAGTACTGCAGGATGGAATGAGCTCCTGTCTTTGTCCCAGCTCCTGTCAACCTAGCAGTTCGAAAGCAAGAAATTGCAAGTAGATAAATAGGGACCACTTCAGTGGGAAGGCAAACAGCGTTCTGTGCACTCCGGTGTCTAGTCATGCCTGCCACATGACCACGGAAGCGTCTGCAGAAGCAGGCAACGCTGGCTCTTCGGCTTAGAAACAGAGATGAGCACTGCACCCTAGAGTTGGATACGACTGGCTTTCGAGCAAGGAAAACCTTTACCTTTACCTTTACCTAACATGTAAGTGCAAAGCATGCATGGATTTACATTCCTAGCTTTACCTTTCTGAAGATCATAAATGAGAAGAGGAATAATAGGAAAGCACAATTCTCCTTCTTCAGGTGCCATATCTGTTCCAGATATTGGCTAGCATCATGGTGATAGTCTTCCTGTTCTTAACTCTTTGGAACAGTTATTCCGAGGACATGGCACACCAGTCTCTCAGGTTCTTCAGCCATGAAGTCCATCTACGTCCAGGTCCTCTCTTCCCAGGGATCTTTCCTTGCAGAGTGAGTTGGAGTATTCTATACTTTTTTGTTGTTTCTCATGATCTGGCCAAGGTATTGGCACTTTCTTTGCTTAATAGTCTTAAACCGTTCTTGCTCTTTATCCATCCAGTGCAACACATCCACATTAGCCACATGGCCAACCCATGATATCTATATCGGCTGCCTGTAGATCCACATTTCAAAAGCACACACAAGGTATTTAAGCTTTGTGAGACTCTATGTGTATTGTATCAAAGAAGCTGGGACATGACATCACATCTCCACAATGCCCAGCATCTAGTTCATATCTGAGATATATTCAAAGCAGAGGTGACCTTAAAGCAGGGGTGCCCAAACTAAGGCCCATGGGCCAGATCTGGCCTGCAGCACCATTCCATCCAGCCCACACCACTCTCACCACTCCTGGAAGTGGAAGTAAAAAACACCCCACATGTGCAAAACGCTGCCATAAATGACCCATGGCTGTCATAAACGTGTTTATGAGAGCCATGGGTGCATTTATGGCAGTGTTATGTGCATGTGTGGACATGTTTTACTTCTGCTTACAGTGGGAGGAATCATGTGCACGCCTGCTCACCCCTGTGACCAGCCCCCAGCTCGAAATGTTTGGGCACCCCTGTCTTAAACACAGGTCTACTTTTCACTATTTTATTTTAAACTAGCCATTTTGCCCAGCCTTGCCGGGCAGGTATGGATTTTTTGTTGGTGGCAGGGATCCATCAGGGAAGGTGCTCTCCCCCACACAAAATACACACAAACACAACATGCACACACGACACACACACGACTCACAACCCACACCCACCACAGCCACAAACATTGCACACGACACAGCAAACCCACACAGCAAACCCATACAACACACACCCACACTGGACACACCCACACAATATACCCCATCCACACACAATACACACACCATACACACAACAAAACCACACACACCACACCTGACACAACACACCCGACACAACACACTCATGCAAAGCTGCCTCCCTGCTGCCCCCACCATACCCCCTGCCACCGCCCCAGTGGAGTTCAGAGGCAGGGAGGAGAGACCCGCAACACAAAGGGTCTCTCTGGTGGCCCTAAAAAGCCACCTTGCCACCACCACCGCCGCCGTTTCCGCCGCCGCCACCTCCCCCCCCCAGCTATTTACCTTCGTGTCGGCCTGCTTCTCCCCTGGCTGACCTACCTGGCGAAGCCCACTAGGGAGCAGTGGCAGCAGCAGGGAGGCAGCTTTTTAGGGCCGCCGGAGAGTCCCTTCGTGTTTTGGGTCTCTTTCCTGCCTCCTTCTCTCCCGACCACCTGCCAGACGAACTCCACTGATGCAGCTGATGAGGGGAGAAAGGCACACGAGGTGGCCATTTTTTCTCTATTGCGCATGCCGGCTGTCCCGTCTCCTCTGCGCTCATGTCCTCATGCCTGATTGGCTGAGGAGTGCCGCGGCACAGAGGACACTGGGTATCATAATTTTTTGTTTTTCCCGATTGTGGGGCATTGGCCCCACTCTCGGCTTCTGGACCTTTGCGGGGTTGATGTCCAGGAGGTAAGGTAAGTGTACACGGTGCATTACGGGATTGGCTGGACATGTGTGGACACGCATGCTGGACACACACGGCCACATCCCATTTTTATAGGTATAGATAAGCAATGCTTTCCTATGGCACCACCTCACATCAGAAGCACACAATAAACTCTCACACAGTTCTCCATTGTTCCACCTAATTCTGAAGCCAGAACAAATCATTCAGTCTTCATATGGTTTAAACTTCAAGGAGATAATCAAGAAAATCTAAGCCTAGGAAGCTTCACTTGAATAAAATTTGCTATGGTGTTTAAAATGTTAATTTTCCAGTGTTCCTGCTCTGACAAAAATAGAGAGCAGGCGATGTGAAAAAGCAAATACAAATAAGCAGCTGTTGACGTTACAGTTTCAAAAACATGAAGAAAGCATTCATTCTTCCCTCAGTTATGTGTTATATATTTACATATATAATTTTAAGCATCTCTGCACTAATGTTCCAAGCTAGAGAGTTTCTGAGGACTTTCTTTTATCTACAGTAGCAAAACATCAGTGTCTGATATTTATAGTCAATCTCACAATCTCTGGTTTCCCATGGACACCACTGTGCTCTGTGATTTGTTGCATGTTTTGTTTTCCATTTGGGAAATCACAGGCTCTAACCTATCATAAGGGAAAACAAGGTCTTTACTCTGTCCACTATCTCTGCTCCATGCCAGACCAGGTAGTGCTTATCATTTCCTCTCTTACACACACACACACAAGCACACATTCATTTCCTGCTAGCTTAGTCTAAATTGCCAGCAGAATTGTTTCAACAGCCTCTCTTCCTCTTGAAAGTAGTAGCCAGGCTGCACAGGGCTTCCTGTTGATGTCAGGATCAACTTCCTCTTAAAGCAATGGACCTTCCTGTTAGCATATGTAACCTTTTCCATGAGAGCCAGTTGCCTACAGGATAGATCAAGAAATAACAGAAAAAGAAGGCTAAAAAAGAAAAAGAATATAGAGCTAGCAAGGCAAGGACGTTTGCTTGTTTTGCTTGTAATTTCACAGAGAATTGGGAGCAAAAAACAGAAATAGAGTTATCGCATCAGAAGAACTCCCTTAAATTCATTCGTTTATCTCAGGGGTGGCCAACCTATGGCCTGTGGGCCAGACCCAGCCCATGGCACCATTTCATGTGGCCCGCCACCGTCTTCACCACTACTGAAGCAGAAGTGGACGTGTCTACAACAGTCATAAAACTTGCCTGCGCATGCGTAAACATGCCTACACCTGCCGTAAATGTTGCCGTAAATGCTTCCGCAGCTGTTGTAAACATGTTTATTACAGCCGTGGACATGTTTTAAGGCAGCATATATGGCAGAAGGAACCACATGACTGGCCCGCTCAGCTGTCCAGGGGTCATGGTCCAGCCTGCGGCAGGAAAAGGTTGGGAACCACTGGTTTATCTTAACACAATTGTTCTTCAGCTCCAAATGTGGCAAATTAGCTTGCTTTTGTTTGTAATTGGTTACTGGAAGCAAAGTAACAGTTTTAGTTGCAAGTATGACTGCTCAGCCACAATGGTATCCAGAATCACAACTCTTGGAAGGAAAACATTACTACCATTAGTATGCTCCATGGAGAAGCATATAAAGTGGCATTTTTGCAGAGGAGTTTTTTTGCCTGCAGCCAAATCTTCTGTTGGTAGTGTGAGCAGGTTATCAAGTCAACATTCAAAACAAATAAAAAAGGAAAGGAAAAGACTAGTTTCTCCCTCTTGTCTCCTTCCATTTCAGGGAAGATGTTTTCAACTATTTTAAAAAAATTTAACTGATGCATTGCATCAGCACTGCCCTAATACAGTTTATAAAAATTAACTTCCTCTGCCTCTCCATGGAGCAGAGGTTGATTTTAATTTGCTAATACCCTGAAGTGGCTGTCTTTTCCAGCAACTTCATGATATGGGAAATCAGCAACAGAAGGAGGCTTGATAGTTCCAAGCTTGTTTTGGTTTGTTTCCAGAAATCTCACACTCTGCAAATGAACCAAAATGGAGCAATCCTACCCGCATGAAAAAAGTAGAAATCCTGACAGAGACCCAGAAAGGTGCTGGTATGAATGCACAGGGGACACAGGCTGGTTCACTCCAGCAATTATGTTGTGTAATCATCAGAAAAAGGAGTGAACCAACCTGTTCCTGTAGTTAGAGTAGGCCAATTTGAAACAATGGAAATTATGAAGGAATTGACTCTTGTTGTGTCCTAATGGTTTGATCCTCCACAGGGATAACAATGTATCTGAACCAATGTAACCTTGCCTATGGGCAACAATGTAACCTTCAGCTGTATCACATAAACCCTGTAATAGGACGCGAGCTAATGACCACCAGCTGGGAAAGGGGGAGAGGAGTTCGCGACCGCTGCCCCCGAATTTAATTCTGATTTTGATTTTGAGAGCCGGGGGGGTTTCGGGAGTGTTCCCCCACCCGTCCAAGCGAGAAGAGGGGTTTTTCGTTAGCCCCCAGTGCCCCCGGTTCTTCCCCAATAAAGCACACACCTCCCAACAACGCCGCGGAGCCGCGGCAAGTCACTAACGAGTCTCCCTCTCCAATTACAGGGCAGGAAACCAGGGGACAAAGAGAAGGTAGCAAACCAGGGGGAAGGCAGCCCACACCGAGACCCCAGCGTGTTCGAAATAAGCCATCTTGGCTGAGAGACTTCGTCCCATCCTAGGGGGGGGAGAGTGTGGTTTCGAGACTTCGTCTCATCCTAGGGGGGAGGGATGTTGTGTCCTAATGGTTTGATCCTCCACAGGGATAACAATGTATCTGAACCAATGTAACCTTGCCTATGGGCAACAATGTAACCTTCAGCTGTATCACATAAACCCTGTAATAGGACGCGAGCTAATGACCACCAGCTGGCAGCAGCGAGCGTCCAAAGCTCTCTTGGTCCAAACTCATCAAAGGCAACAGCGCGGGAAGTTTTCCCGCCACCACCTACACCTGGACAAGAAGGGCGTGACCAGCAATGACGTCACGACGACAGTAGCCAATGGGCTATCGTGGAACCACGTTCAAATGTATTACTACTGTATATAAAGAGCTATTGATCCGCCATTACCTCATGTTCCCTCTGACCACCATGCAATAAACCTGAGTTAACCCAGCCCGAGGCTGTGTCCTGTGTCTTGGTTTTCATACACTAAATTGGCGACGAAGGTGGGATCAATGGATCCCCAAGGAGCAGCCAGGGCACAGAGCGGGTTCAACATCACCAAACCGCAAGACTGGGAGCTTTTTGAAATGGACTTCCAGGCGGCACTGGTGGAACTCAAAGTCAAAGAAGACGATGAGGAGAGGAAGAGGGCCATCCTCACCAGAATGCTTGGGATAGACACCAAGCGAACGCTGGTGGGCATCATTGCACCGAAGAAGGTGAGCGAATTCAAAGCAGACGACATCATGAAGCTGCTGCGTGAGCGTTTCCGTCCCTCGAGGGCAATGTTTCCCGCTCGGAGCGCGTTTTGGAGGCGAGTCCAAGCGCCGGACGAGTCGGTTGAGGCATTCGTAACAGCCATGAGGATAGCCGCCGGCCCCTGCAGATGGGACGACCTAGAGACGGCCCTCAGGGACGGAGTGCTGTGTGGCCTGAAGGACAAGGAGGTGCAGCGCGGCTTGATGAACAAGGAGCCACCACCAACGCTGGCGGAGGTTGTAGAGGCCGCGGAAGCCGCGGAGTCCACGAATGCCGGAGTGGACGAAATGCACCAGTGGCGTGAGTGGCGTCCTAGAGCCGGCAAAGCGGAGAATTCGGTGCACGGAAAGTCCGGACAGTCGGTGCACGCAACCCGAAGGGCCTCAAAGTCGTCTACGGAAGGCAGCGACGGCGAGGAGGTCCAGAGGGTCCGAAAAGGGGGGCGCCGCTGCGATGGTTGCGGAGCGGCCCATGAGCGCGCAAGGTGCCCATTCAGGAAAGCCGAGTGTTACACCTGCGGCCGTCGGGGGCACATCGCCAAGGCGTGCAGAAAATGGAAGGAGGGCCGGAGGCAGTCACAAGACCGCTCAACCAGACCGGACCGTCCAGCAAGGTCCAAAGATGGCGCCCAGACCACGAGGAAGCAGGACGGCGTGGGCCGCATCTCGGACGACAGCGAGGACGACGCTCCGGTGTTCAGCGTGGCCGCGGGACAGTCCCATTACTTCGTTGAGGTACTAGTACAAGGGGCCCCTATCAGGATGGAAATTGACTCGGGGTCCTCCTATTCTATAATTTCCCAGAAAGAGTTCTTGAAAATCGACCCCCACGTGCGACCCAAACTTAAAACGTTGAGGTCCACGCTACGAGATGTACAGGGGAACAGCATTCCAGTATTGGGGGTCGGGAAATTTCGGGTCAGTTTTAAGAGACATTCCGCGGAGCTGCCCCTAGTTGTCCTTAAGGGGGGTAGTTGTAGCCTCCTAGGGACGCAGTGGTTTCAGCCCTTAGGTTTGTTCATAGGGGGAGTGCATACCGTGGGGGTGGATCCAATACAAGCGGTGTGCGACGCGCATTCCGCCGTTTTTAAAAAAGGACTCGGAAAGTTCAAGGGACCCCCTGTAGCCTTCGACCTAGACCCGGAGGTCCGCCCGATAAGACTCAAACCGCGCAGGGTGCCATTCGCACTAAAGGACAAAATAGAGGCGGAACTGGACAAACTGGTGGGCCAGGGGATTCTTGTTCCTGTTGATTCCGCGGAGTGGGAAACTCCAATTGTAACCGCTCTGAAGGCTAATGGGGAGGTGCGCATTTGCGCTGATTATAAGTGTACAATTAACAAGGCGATCCGCCCTAATGCATACCCGGTGCCGGTGGTCAGCCACCTTCTGGCCAGGCTGAATGGGGGAAAGTGTTTCGCTAAACTCGATTTGGCTCAAGCTTATCAGCAACTCCCTGTAACTCCCGCCACGGCCGCGGCACAAACGATAGTCACACATAAAGGAGCGTTCCAGGTGTCGCGTTTACAGTTCGGCGTGAACTCGGCACCCGGCCTTTTTCAGTCGCTTGTGGAACGCCTCCTGAAGGGGCTGGAGGGGGTGTTGCCTTATTTTGATGACGTGTTGATAACAGGGGGGAGTGAGGCCGAACTGGCAAAGAGATTGGATAAAGTTCTGACTGTCTTCGAGAAAGCGGGGCTACGACTGAGAAAAGACAAATGTGTCTTCTTCGAAACTGAGGTTGAGTTTCTAGGGTTTCGAGTCACGCCAGAGGGTATTAAGCCATCCAAATCCAAAGTAGCCGCCATCAAGAATGCCCCTCGCCCCACATCCAAAACCGAGCTACAGTCATTTCTGGGGCTCCTCAATTTTTACCATACCTTCCTTCCACGGAAGGCGTCCGTGGCCGAGCCACTCCATCGGTTGCTAAAAAAGGAGGAAACATGGGTGTGGGGTGATGAGCAAGAGAGGGCGTTCAAAGAGGTGAAGCAACTCCTAACATCCGAGGCGATCCTAACGCATTTCGATCCCAAATGGCCAGTGGTCTTAGTCTGTGACGCATCCCCGGTGGGGGTGGGAGCGGTGCTTTGCCACGTGTTGGACGACGGAAGGGAAGCCCCGATAGCGTTTTATTCAAGGTCCCTGTCCCAAGCAGAGCGTAATTACGCACAGACAGACAGGGAGGCACTAGCGATAGTAGCGGGAACCAAAAAAATTCACGATTTTCTGTATGGTCGGCCGTTCAAAATCGTGACGGACCACAAGCCCCTATTAGGAATTTTCACTGCAAATAAGCCCACACCACAGATCCTGTCCCCAAGAATGCTGCGGTGGGCTATTTTTCTCAACGCATACCAGCATGAGCTGGAATACCGGCCCGGGAAGGAGATCAGCCATGCCGACACACTCTCGAGGTCTCCTTTGCCCTTGTCGGGCGTCCAAAAGGAAAGGGCAGAAAGAGATCGCCAGGTTTTGTTAATAGAGGTTTTAGACTCACCCCCAATAGTACCAGCCGACATTGCCAGGGCCACAGGAAAGGACAGAACGCTAGAGAAAGTTAGCTCATGGGTACAGAAGGGGTGGCCGGCATCATCCCCAGGTACGGAATTCGACCCATTTTTTCGAAAAAAGATAGAGTTGTCCCTAGAGAGGGGCTGCCTTTTGTGGGGCCAACGGGTGGTGGTTCCTACGTCCCTGCGACCGAGGGTACTCGAACTGCTGCACGTCAGCCACCCCGGCATCGTCCGGTCAAAGGCGCTGGCCCGGAGTTACTTCTGGTGGCCACAGCTGGACGCGGACATTGAGCACATGGTCGGCACTTGTGAGGCATGCCAGGGCTCCCGGCCAGAGGCGGCCCGTCTTCCGCATAGGGAATGGGACACAGCAAGGGGGCCATGGTCCAGGGTGCACGTAGACTTCGCTGGCCCATTCCGAGGAACAATGTTTCTCCTGGTGGTGGATGCATTCTCCAAGTGGTTGGAGGTTATCCCAGTAAAGAGTACGTCCTCCGCCACTACAATTAGCCAGCTAAGGAGAGTCTTTTCCACGTTCGGTTTACCCGACACTTTAGTCAGCGATAACGCTAGTTGTTTCACCTCCGCTGAATTCAAGGCATTCATGGAGGCAAACGCCATTCGGCATGTCACATCCGCACCGTTTCACCCCGCCACGAATGGCCAAGTGGAACGGCTGGTGCGAACGACAAAGGATGCGCTGCGGCGCATGGGCCCGGGGGACCTAAATCACCAAGTATGTCAGTTTTTGTTAGCGTATAGGGTGACCCCCTTAGCGTCAGGTTACTCGCCGGCAGAGCTGCTGATGCGGCGAAAACTGACCACGATCCTGTCCAGGCTAGACCCGACGAGAGTCGAGGACAAAGGAAAAAACATAGGGCTGGCAGTCTCGAAAGGTTTCGCCGCCGGCGATCCTGTTCACTGCAGGAACTACGCCAGCGCAGGTCCAGCCTGGGTACCAGGGACGGTTGTGGAAAGGACGGGGCCAGTGTCGTACCGGGTCGAGACTAGCACAGGTCTCCTCTGGAGGAGGCACGCAGACCAACTTAGGCACCGAGTGAGTGGGGGGCCGGTCAGTGGAGCTCAGCGACAGGACTCAGCGTTAGGGTTCTCCCCCACCCGTTTAGCCCAAGGGGGGGACAGCAACGGACAACAGTCCCAAGCAAGGGGGGAAAGCAGCGGCCCCGACTCATACCCTTTTGATACGCCAGCTCTATCAGAGGCTGGGAAAGGGGGAGAGGAGTTCGCGACCGCTGCCCCCGAATTTAATTCTGATTTTGATTTTGAGAGCCGGGGGGGTTTCGGGAGTGTTCCCCCACCCGTCCAAGCGAGAAGAGGGGTTTTTCGTTAGCCCCCAGTGCCCCCGGTTCTTCCCCAATAAAGCACACACCTCCCAACAACGCCGCGGAGCCGCGGCAAGTCACTAACGAGTCTCCCTCTCCAATTACAGGGCAGGAAACCAGGGGACAAAGAGAAGGTAGCAAACCAGGGGGAAGGCAGCCCACACCGAGACCCCAGCGTGTTCGAAATAAGCCATCTTGGCTGAGAGACTTCGTCCCATCCTAGGGGGGGGAGAGTGTGGTTTCGAGACTTCGTCTCATCCTAGGGGGGAGGGATGTTGTGTCCTAATGGTTTGATCCTCCACAGGGATAACAATGTATCTGAACCAATGTAACCTTGCCTATGGGCAACAATGTAACCTTCAGCTGTATCACATAAACCCTGTAATAGGACGCGAGCTAATGACCACCAGCTGGCAGCAGCGAGCGTCCAAAGCTCTCTTGGTCCAAACTCATCAAAGGCAACAGCGCGGGAAGTTTTCCCGCCACCACCTACACCTGGACAAGAAGGGCGTGACCAGCAATGACGTCACGACGACAGTAGCCAATGGGCTATCGTGGAACCACGTTCAAATGTATTACTACTGTATATAAAGAGCTATTGATCCGCCATTACCTCATGTTCCCTCTGACCACCATGCAATAAACCTGAGTTAACCCAGCCCGAGGCTGTGTCCTGTGTCTTGGTTTTCATACACTAAAACTCTCTAAATACTTAGTGATTCAACAGGTCTTCTCTAACACATTTACTATGTTAAGCACAAAGTTTTGGCCAGCATCTTCTTTGTTTTTCCCCCTCAACAGTTGTCTCCTACAATGTCAAGAGAGAGAGAAAATAAATAATACAGCCCTATTCAGTGATGCACTGCAAAAAAAATTACTACCTACTCTGTGGACTGGCCAAATCTGTGGGCGGGGCCAAATCTGTGGGCATGGCCAAACATCCTGCATTATGGGCTATGGATGTGGGTGTGGCCAACCAAGTGGGGGTGGTCTGGGGGAATTTCAGCTACCGGTTCTGCAGAACCTGACAGAACGTGCTGCAGTGCATCACTGGCCCTATTCCATCATTACTAAATCATAATGACAGAAGTGAGAAACCTAGCCCCACCCTGTTTCTAGGTCTGTTGGTCTCCTGTAGACAAGGACAACAATACATTTAAAGAGGAGATCACCCACTAGCCATTGGGACTCCGTATGAGCTGGAATCCTGGAAAATCAATATCTTAGTTAACATAGAGAACCCCTCTGAGTTGTAAATATTCTTCTCTTCAGATCCATTGCTCTCCTGGTGTAAGAATCAGAAAATGAATGCACTGAAATTTGCTACTCAAGTAGTAAGTATACCCAATTTAATTGACAGTTGAATGAGGGCTCTATCTATTACAGATTAGTTTGCCAGTGCCTATAATATCCTGTGACACAGAGAGTAACTAAGACATATGATAGTTATTAATCTCCATGTTTTACATAGTATTAGAGTTAATACTGTTGACAATAGGGTGGTTTGCAGAGGGTCAAATTGATCTGAAGCTATCAGTTCAGTGATTGTACAAGTTATGGTTGCAATTTTTCAGAGGGTACGGCCACACTCTACCAAGTATGTGGAACACAATTGCCTACATGCAAATTCTCACTTGAGCAGCCTAACTGAAGAATTCAAAATCATTATAGATGCACAAGTCCAACATATAGACTTCATCAGAACAAAGAGATAGTATGAAATTATTATTAAAACAACTGGCATGACCTGTTCAAGCAGGCAGGCCTGGTAGAAAGCGCAAATGACTAATGGCCTATCCCAGCCTTGGCAAAGTCATAGCATTCAGTTACTGGTGATAGGGCTAATGCTCAATTCATGAACCAAAGCAGACAAGGAAATCAATCATGGTGTGCAAGCTAAATTGAGAGAGGCAATTGAGATGCCAAGTGTGAATGCAAGCAATAAATCATTGTTCATGCTAGCTGAATTAGAAGCAGTTCTGAAGGATTCTAAGGCTGAAAAGGCAAAAGAACCTGATGAAACCCACATCCAGTTCCTTCATCATCTTCTATCCTGTGTCAAAATGCATTGCAGTACCACTCTTAACAGATACTTCGGGTTACTGGATTTTTCCTAATATTTGGCAGACATGTAAAACTGACTCCAGAACATAAACCTGACTATCATCTGACCTGCGTCCTCACTCTAATTGCAGCCAGAAGTCACCACAGATGCATTTATGGTAGCCGTGGATGCTTTTACAGTAGTGTTTGTGGTGGAGGGACCACCAGACTGGCCCTCTCAACTGTCTGAGGGAGTGTGACCCTGTTATGTATGCATGTACAATGTCTCTTTAAATGTATGGATGTAACCAGCCACAATCACAATGTATCTCAGCTGCTAAGGAACGCGAGCAAGCCGCCCATAGAGGGCAGCTGCGAGCGTTCAGTCTCACATGGTCCACATTCCCCAAATCACGAACAGCCGCGGGAGATTCCCCGCATGACAAAGGACTACAGAAAACAACTACACGAAGAGAGGCGTGACCTGGGCGAGGCCACGCCGGTAGCAGCCAATGAGCTACCGTGCAACCAGATTCAAATGTATTATGTACTGTATATAATGAGATGTACCTCCGCCATTACCACATGTTCATACTGACCATCAATGAATAAACCTGTGTTAGTCCTTCCTGCGACTCCTTCTTTGTCTCCTGTGCAAGACACCAAATTGGCGATGAGGATGGGATCGATGGCGAATCCCAAAGTCAAGCTGTACCAGTTCGATGTCAGCGAACCCGAGCAGTGGGAGCTCTACGAGTGCCAGTTTCGGCACACGATGGAGGCCGCCGGCGTCGACGACGACACGAAAATGCGCTCGCATTTCCTGTCCCAGGTGGGACCGGCCGCGATGTGGATCTTGATGACCCTCGTGGCCCCCCGGAAGGTGGACAAAGTGCCCATCGACCGCATCTTGGAGAAGCTTCGTGAGCACTTCCAACCACCGGTCTCAATCTTCCCAGCCCGGGTCGCGTTCCACCGGCGAGACCAGCGCCCAGGCGAATCCGTGTCCGCCTACGCGGCGGCCCTCCGGCTGGCAGCGGTGCACTGCCAATGGGATGACCTGGACCAGGCCCTCCGAGACTGCATGTTGTGCGGTTTGAGGGACGAGGAGCTGCAGAGGCGCCTGATGACCCGTGACAGCCGCCTCACGTTCAACGAGGTACTGCGGGAGGCCCAAGCAGCCGAGGAGGCCAGGAGCGGGGTCAGGCTGTTTAAGTCCCGAGGGGCCGCGGCCGAGAGGGCCAAGTCGCCAGTGCAAGCGGCCCGGCAGACACCAACAAAGACTGCCTGGCGGGCCCCCAAGCCGCCCGCTGGCTCACCAGCGATATCCGAGGAGTCGTCTACGACGGCAGACCCCTGTTCCAGCGAGGACGACGACGTCCAGCGGATACGGAAGCGCGGGGAGAAGCGTGAGACCCGTGACAGGCAAGACCACCGTTGCGACAGTTGTGGGGCGCCCCACGACCGCACGAGGTGCCCGTTTCGCAAGGCCGAGTGCCACAACTGCGGCCGGAAAGGGCACATCACCAGAGTTTGCAGGCGCGGACGGACCGAGGACAGGAGCGGCCTAAGTCACCCCCGGGGACACCAGCGTAAGGCGACCGGCACGAGGAAGGTCTCAACCGGCTTCGACGAGGAAGGCGTCAACCGCGTGGGACTAGAGCACCGACGTTTTTTCGTTGAGGTACAGTTACAGGGGCTCCCAGTGAGGATGGAGATAGACTCGGGGTCATCCTATTCTATCCTATCCCAGAGAGAGTACATGCGCATTCCCCCAGAGGCGCGGCTCAAACTGCGGGCCTTAAGGTCAAACTTGCGGGACGTGCAGGGAAATGGGATCCCAGTGTTGGGGGTGGGAAAGTTCAAAGTAAAATTCAAGAACTATTCCGAGAGACTGCCCCTAGTCGTCCTCAAGGGGGGGAGATGCTGCCTTCTGGGAACACAGTGGTTTGCTCCCCTGGGAATCGAACTGTCCGGCATTAACGCCATCGAGTCTGACCCAATGCGGGATGTGTGCAATGCGCACCCGGACGTTTTCAAAAAGGGGCTCGGAACGTACAGGGGCCCCCCCAGTCTCCTTTGAACTGGACCCAGAGATCCGGCCCATCCGCCTCAAGCCAAGGAGAGTGCCGTTCGCCCTAAAGGACAAGATCGAGGCGGAACTGGACAAACTGGTGGGGCAGGGGATTTTGGTTCCAGTTGATTCGGCGGAATGGGAAACGCCGATTGTTACGGCCCTTAAATCAAACGGGGAGGTCAGAATTTGTGCGGATTATAAATGTACGATTAATAAGGCCATTCGGCCAAATGCATACCCGGTGCCTGTGGTCAGCCACCTACTGGCCACGTTACATGGGGGGAGGTGTTTCGCCAAGCTAGACTTAGCGCAGGCATATCAGCAGCTCTCGGTAACCCCAGCTGCTGCCGCCGCACAGACGATTGTAACCCACAAGGGAGCCTTTAAAGTGACGCGCCTCCAGTTTGGCGTGAATTCGGTCCCCGGGATTTTCCAAGCCCTCGTGGAACGCCTATTAAAGGGACTCCCAGGTGTTCTCCCCTACTTCGACGATGTCCTGATAACAGCGGGGAGCGAGGCAGAGCTAGCCAGGAGGTTAGATGGGGTCCTCTCAGTTTTCGAAAAAGCGGGGCTTCGCCTTCGAAAAGACAAATGCGTATTTTTCGCAAGAGAGGTCGAATTCCTCGGGTTTAAGGTAACCCCAGAGGGAATTCGCCCCTCGGAGTCCAAGGTCGTGGCCGTAAAGAATGCCCCCCGCCCCACCGCAAAGCCAGAGTTGCAGTCTTTCCTAGGGCTCCTCAATTTTTATCACTCATTTCTGCCAAGGAAGGCATCGGTCGCGGAGCCACTGCACGCCCTACTAAAAAAGGACGTGGCTTGGCGGTGGGGGGACAGGCAGGAGAAAGCATTTAAAGAGCTAAAGTCACTCCTTTCCTTGAATGCTGTCCTGACCCACTTCGATCCGAGAAAACCAGTGGTTCTAGTATGTGATGCGTCCCCGGTGGGGGTGGGGGCGGTCCTGTGCCACGTGCTAGAGAGCGGGCGGGAGGCCCCGGTGGCGTACTATTCAAGGTCCCTTTCAAAGGCTGAGCGCAATTACGCGCAAACGGATAGGGAGGCCCTAGCCATAATTGCGGGAACGAAAAAGTTCCATGATTTTTTGTATGGCCGCGAGTTTACGGTGGTGACTGATCACAAGCCATTGCTGGGGATCTTCACTACCAGCAAACTGACTCCCCAAATTTTATCCCCCAGGATGCTGCGTTGGGCTATATTCCTCAACGCTTACCAGTACGAGCTGATTTACCGCCCAGGGAAGGAGATCTCCCATGCAGACGCACTATCCCGATCTCCTCTCCCTAGCCTAGGAGACCCCACATGCGAGGTGGAGCAGGACCACCAAGTCCTGCTGATCGAGGCCCTCGACTCACCCCCCATTGTTCCGGCCGACCTCGCCAAGGCGACAGCGGCCGACAAGACCCTAGCCCAAGTCAGCTCCTGGGTTAGAAAAGGGTGGCCCACTACGTCCCCGGGTTAGGAATTCCAGCCGTTTTGCAGACGCAGAGTGGAGCTCTCCCTGGAAAGGGGTTGCTTACTCTGGGAACAGCGGGTAGTCATCCCCGAAAAGTTGAGGGCCAGGGTGCTAAAGCTACTGCACACCAGTCACCCGGGAATCGTGCGCTCCAAGGCCCTAGCCAGGAGTTTCGTTTGGTGGCCCAAGATAGACGCAGATATAGAACGGTTAGTGGGCACGTGCGAGAGCTGCCAGAGCTCTCGGCCCGAGGAATCCAAGCTACCCCACAGGGAATGGGACACGGCCCGTGGGCCATGGTCCAGGATTCATGTCGACTTCGCTGGCCCCTTCCGCGGGGCCACGTTCCTACTGGTAGTCGACTCCTACTCCAAGTGGTTGGAGGTAATCTCTATGAGCAGCACCCCCTCCGCGGCAACCATTAGGCAGTTGCGCAAGCTTTTTGCCTGCTTCGGCCTGCCAGACGTTCTCGTGAGCGATAACGCGAGTACCTTCACGTCTGCAGAGTTCAAAACGTTCATGGAAAGAAACGCAATTAGGCACATCACAGCTGCCCCGTTCCACCCTGCCACAAACGGTCAGGTAGAGCGCCAAGTGCGTACTACGAAAGACGCACTGCGGCGCATGGGTCCCGGTGAGTTGAACTTGCATCTGTGCCAGTTCCTCATCTGCTACAGGACAACCCCCTTAGCCTCAGGTTTTTCCCCAGCCGAACTCCTCATGAGGAGGCGTCCGGCAACACTTTTTGACCGGATGGATCCGTCCAGGGTGGAGGATGAAGGGAGGAATATAAGCATGGGGGGAGGGAGCTCCAAAAGTTTTGCGATAGGGGACCCGGTTTACTGCAGAAACTACGCGGCCTCAGGACCAGCGTGGGTACCGGGCACAATTGTGGAGCAAACGGGGCCGGTATCCTACATGGTCGAAACTAATTCAGGTCTACTTTGGAGAAGGCACGCCGACCAACTCAGAAGGCGAGTCACAGGGGAGGGGGCATCAGCGTTAGGGTCCTCCCCCACCCGCATTACCCAAGGGGGAGACACGGCGGAACCCACGGATACAAACGCGTATCCTGGGTCCCCATCCACAGAGGAGGATACTTTGAAAGAGAGGGATCAGTTTAGTAATGATTTTGATTTTCCGTACCAGGGGGAGTTAGCGGAGTGGTCCCCCACCCGTCCTAGCGAGAAGAGGGGTTTCAGTTCAGCCCCTGGTACCTCCAGCCCCCCCGGTTCCTGCATCCTAGAGTACACCATAGCTCCGGCCCCTAAAAGACAGGCAGCCAGCGGGAGCTCGCCCGCCCCTGCCGCAATCTCCCGAACTCCCGAACAGACAGCAGGAGGTGGCGGGACCGCGAGGGCATCCTCGTCGGTCCCGAGGTTTGTGCTGGGAGGGTCCCCGGGCTCCTCAGGAAATAGGCAGGGGTTCACTTCCCAGCTGTTCATTCCATTCCCGTCCCCCAAGTCAAGGGCATCGCAAGCTCCCCACAGAACCACTAACGAGTCTCCATTTTCCGTTGCAGGACGAGACTCCACAGAGCCAGGAGTCACAGGCTCCCCTGTATTAGGTCAGGCGGCCGCACGCCCCAGGCGCACTTGCGGCAAGCCACAATGGTTGAGGGACTTCGTCCCATCCTAGGGGGGAGGGATGTTATGTATGCATGTACAATGTCTCTTTAAATGTATGAATGTAACCAGCCACAATCACAATGTATCTCAGCTGCTAAGGAACGCGAGCAAGCCGCCCATAGAGGGCAGCTGCGAGCGTTCAGTCTCACATGGTCCACATTCCCCAAATCACGAACAGCCGCGGGAGATTCCCCGCATGACAAAGGACTACAGAAAACAACTACACGAAGAGAGGCGTGACCTGGGCGAGGCCACGCCGGTAGCAGCCAATGAGCTACCGTGCAACCAGATTCAAATGTATTATGTACTGTATATAATGAGATGTACCTCTGCCATTACCACATGTTCATACTGACCATCAATGAATAAACCTGTGTTAGTCCTTCCTGCGACTCCTTCTTTGTCTCCTGTGCAAGACACCAAAGACCCTCACCCAGCCCTTGACTTAAAAAGGTTGAGGACCCTTGCTTTAAACAGAGGAAATTACCCTCCAGTTATATCACTATATAGTGTGAAAACTGTATCATTTCTCAAACAACTTCTTAGTGAAGAAACAAAGCATGCTGGTTTTGATATTCTTGCCTTCTGCCTTTCCCTCTCCACACACAGCTCCCCTCTTAATTTCATCTCACAAACAACACACACAATCATCAGCTCATGTGTCCAATTATGCCTAACACTCACACCAAATGCAAGTCCTTTAGTTTTAGAGGTTATTTTAGACGTAAAGAAAGCTTAAAGGTCTCCAGAAGATTCCATTTGTAGGATATGTGACTGTATTGCTGTAGATTCTCAAAGTGTACCATACTTGTTCCCTTCTGTCTTATACAGTACTAGAAAAGATGATGTTAATTTGAAATAGGACATTTTGGGTGTTTTATATGTATTATATGGGTTTCTTATCATAGTGTTTTTGAGGTACAGAATATTTAGAACAGCCTTTGGAAGATTTAGCTTTAATGTCACCGGTGGTGGAGGAGGAGGTCCTCAAATATCTGTGACAGAACATCTCTCCTGCCTAGGGACTGGGAAATCTACCCTCCCTCCCCCAGGGCTCCCTTGCACTTGTGTTGAGGAACCAATGGATTGCTGTGGATGCCCACAGCCACTTCCTCACAGGAGGCAAGACTCAAAGGAAAAGTCAATAATGCTGGGATGAGTTGAAGGCAGCAGGAAGATTGAATATGACATAAACCCAATAAGGGCAACTACTGCTTTTAGTCTCCAAATGCCATGCAGGGCTATTAATGATCAGTCATACTGTAGGTCACTAATTTGTAGGGTTCCCATTACTTGAAAGTAATTTGATGGCATCTAGACTTCATTAGTATAAAGAGATAGGTTGAAATTATTATTGACTAGAAAGACCTATTGAAGTGAGCAGTTTGGGTGTAGAGTCCAAACAACTAATAGCCTTACAGTAACAGCAACAGAAGAGTTTCATGCAGAGCTTTGGAAAGAGATTGCATTTGCTCATAATTGGAAACCCATGATTTGCACAGCCAGTGTGTGGTTGCCCAGAACCATTTGCTTCCACTTCCTTCCTCCATTTGTGCAAGCAGAAAAACAACTCAATATTCAGCACTTAACCACAGCCTCCTGTGATGTAAGAAGATAGAATAATAGTGAATTGATTCCAAAAGCTGCAGGACTGGAAAACTTTCCACTTGGATTTGAAGTTTGCTTATGAATTCTGAATTATTTGAAGACACTTCAGTCTACTTCCTAATTTGCTTGAGACTGAAGACTAAGTTGGAGTATTAACAAATCTTATCTGTTTTTGGCACAAGCAAAGGGAAGACAGAAGTGGGAGTGAAGGGCTTGTGTGCCTCCTACTTTTTCATATCCTTATATATTAAGCTAAGAGTGTGAACTGGCAGACAGTTGCCACTCAAAAAAGCAACTTTTCCAACACCTGGATTAGGTAAAGGTTGCCCAACTCTAGGATGTGGTTGTCATTTCTGTTTACAACCAACAAGCCAGTGCTATCTGCATTTGCAGACGTTTCTGTGGACATGTGGCAGGCATACCTAGTCAGGTGAGGGCATGGAAAGCTGTTTAACTTCCCACTGAAGTGATACCTATTTATCTACTTGCAATTTATTGCTTTTGAACTGCTATGTTGGCAGGAGCTGGGACAGAGACTGGAGCTCATTCTGTCATGTAGAACTCAGGTCTCAAACTGCTGATCTGCTGACTTCAAGTTCAGCATCTTAACTACTTGAGCCACCACAGTGCCAACACCTGGATTAGTGCAATGTATAAATGGGTCATCTTTTCTATTGGGTAGAGTGAGGCAAACCAGCAGTAGATGCTGAGGGTTGGGACAGGTGTGGACTGGGTGTTATTTTTATGCCTCCTGGACATTCCCCTCTACTGGGGGACAGACATGTGTGTGCTTTTCTGATACCATGAACTGGCCTGCTGCTTTTGCCTACACTAAACTAAGAATCAGTTTATGCTGGACAGTCAGCTTTGGTATGCAGAATGGGATGGAGATGACCTCTTGTCTTTCTTGTAAGACAACAAAATGTCTGCATAAGAACAAGCTCTGAACCATCCCTTGAGGTGCATTACTGGTTGGGAAAATAACCAGACCTCTGTCGCATAGCACAATGTTTTCTAGGTTAACTTCAGACAAGGATTTTGCGAGTAAAGATGTCGGCAGTGCCTTCAAATCCTATTGAAAGAAATTTCATCAAGGGGAATTAGAACTGTACTTCTTGTTCCTTCTTAAAAAGGCTGCTAAGATGCTTTAAAAAACTCTCTACAAAAATAGGTCAACAGTCACCACAGAGAAAGTCACATTTTCCTTTGCAGGCGCACCCCCCCCAATAACGGACACAGACAACATTGAAAGTGGATAACAGCAAAGGGCCACATTTATTGATTCAATGCCCTAGTCCGAATTATAAATTTGTATTGGTAAAACGACCAATCATAATTCCTAAGGCAAGCAGGCCGAAGTAACACTGGTAAGGTACCACCCCAAAATTGCCAACGGCAATTGGTTACAATGTATCAATTTGTATCAATTTGTTTGTCAACAACAAACAAATTGTTGACCGTAGTCAATAACTAACTCATGACCCCACCCTCTGACGCGTATCCGTGAAATCACAGGGGTGATGCATGCTGGTTAGCAATCACCATCACCCCATCGCCTGGTTCGTCGTTGACCGGACAACGTTTAACTAATTTATTCCTGTCTAGTGTTGTCCAGTCAACTGCGAACCTGCCGGATACTTGTGGGTCATACTGTTTACCTTACCAGTGCTACCCGCCCATGTGACCAAAGTCAACAGTAGTAATGGATAAAGACCCCTATATCAAACCATAGCCACAGTGTGGGGTGGGCAAAAAAGCCAGGACCCGAAGCCAATATGGGTCCCAACCAAAAATTCCCACCCGGCCCCGAAGCGACCATAATCACACTGTTAACTAGGGAGGGGGTGGAGGGGAAAAACTTCTCCGCTCCGTCGCTGAGGCAAAATGGCAGCACGGCTGCCTCGTGGCCACCCCTTTTATCAAGGCGGTGGCCACGCCCCTAACTACCCAGATTCTCTGTCCTGTGGGGGGGGGCCCGCAAAGGGCGCGGCGGCCATTTTGGCGCCGCGCTTGCATTGCAGGCGCACCCCCCCAATAACGGACACAGACAACATTGAAAGTGGATAACAGCAAAGGGCCACATTTATTGATTCAATGCCCTAGTCCGAATTATAAATTTGTATTGGTAAAACGACCAATCATAATTCCTAAGGCAAGCAGGCCGAAGTAACACTGGTAAGGTACCACCCCAAAATTGCCAACGGCAATTGGTTACAATGTATCAATTTGTATCAATTTGTTTGTCAACAACAAACAAATTGTTGACCGTAGTCAATAACTAACTCATGACCCCACCCTCTGACGCGTATCCGTGAAATCACAGGGGTGATGCATGCTGGTTAGCAATCACCATCACCCCATCGCCTGGTTCGTCGTTGACCGGACAACGTTTAACTAATTTATTCCTGTCTAGTGTTGTCCAGTCAACTGCGAACCTGCCGGATACTTGTGGGTCACACTGTTTACCTTACCAGTGCTACCCGCCACACGGAGGGGCTTCACAGAAGACCTGACGCCCCCCCCAGACCGTCAGCTCGGTCAACAGGCCTGCTCGCCAGTCACCCAACAGGAGGTCCATACCTCCTCGCGACAGATGGACCCCATCCCCTGCATAGAGGTCATAATTTTGCAGACTAATATCGGGGTGATGACTAACCCGCCCCCAAGCCCTGGTGGTAAGAAACCGCGCCACCGCCTTGTTGACCGCGCGCCTCGCGCGGTCAAGCGCAAGGAGGTTAACGCCCCCTCTGTAAGAGTGGCGCGGAACAATGTCCGACCAAACCAGGGTTGTGGCAGGCCAGACATAGTGCAAGTAGGCGAGTTCCTCGCAAATCGCATGCTTGAGCGATAAGCCGGTGACCTGGCCCAAATCATTGCCCCCCAGGTGGATAATTAGAATGTCAGGCGGGTCAGCCCCCAGGCCAGAAAAAAGGAAAGGCCTCAGCTCCTGCCATAACATCCCAGGCTTACCATGCCATGCGAGACTGGCGTGGTCACCCAGTCCCAGTCGGGGTCCCCACTCTGTCGCCGCAGCGTAACGCGCTGCCCTGTGCACATAGCTGTGGCCCACCAGCCATACTGTCACCGGTGTAATACGACACCCAGGGTCTGCAATAAAAATTGAGAAAAAGGAAGGTAAGGTGACTGAATTGGTACTCATGGCGGGAGTGGGCGCACATAAAACTGAAAACACTGTGAGCCCCACCTCCCCATGCTGCGTATGTCAGCCCCCGAGTACCCAAAAGCAGCTGCTGTAGAGGCTGCACCAATACGGAACGAATGTGTGCCATAACGGGCACCTGAAAAACCCACCCTGGTGAGGGCTATGGCTGTCACCTTCCAAAACTGAAATTTAGTAAGGGGAGACCCATCTTGGTGACAGAAAAACGGGCCGTGGTGCCAGCCACGCAGTGCCAGGTACTCCTGTAGGGCACCAACCGGACAGATGTCTGCCAAAGAACACCGTAGCAGTCTTACTCCACTGCCTACGCCGTGCTGATCTGTTTTTGAGGAGCGAATCCTCAACTGGGCCCAGTCTTTGGCAACGTAGACATCTCCGAGTTCCAGCGCCCTACCACTTGCATCCGCCTTAGACAGCATCACGAGTTCGCTGACGCGGAGCGCTCCAAAAAATGCCACCGTTGTGGCTGCATGAAAAAGGGCTGCCTCATAATGATCAAAACAGAGGCCTGGCCAGCCCCGGGCCAACTGGGTAAGAACCCCTGGGGAAATAGGGTGCCGGTCGTCCGGGCAACGCCCGCGCTCGCGCACCCACCCCTCCAAAACGTGTCTCACGCGGAAGTCAGAGGTGGTATCCACATGACCCCCTACTTTGGCCATAAAAGCCAACGCCGAGAGCTTGGATGCTATGGTGCGAGGTGCAAGGCCCTGTGCATGGAGGTGGACCATGAACCGCAGTACATGGTCCACCGGAATAGGCCAGGTCTCTGGCAAGTGAAATTGAGTGGCAAAAACCCTATATGAACTGAGTGCTTGTTGATACGCCTTACGCGTGCGTGGCGCTAGTGAAAGGCCAATCGCCCGGTTCACCTCTCCTTGCCAATAGTCCACATCTCGTCCGGGAGTGGCGAGGGAAATTCCTCCGCATCCGGGGCCAAGGCGCGGAACCGGGAGATCTGCAGGCGGGACAAAGCATCAGCAATATCATTATTAACCCCTGGGACATGCCTGGCCCTGAACAAGACATTGAGGCGCAGGCAGCGCAGCACAAAATGGCGCACTAGATCCATAACCCTGGGCGATTTAGAAGTCTGTGCATTGACAATGTGTACCACAGCAGCATTGTCGCACCAAAAATGCACTACCGAATTAGCCCACTGTTCGCCCCATAGCATCAAAGCCCCCAGAATGGGAAAAAATTCCAGGTATGTGAGATCCCGCAGGCGACCTGTGCCTGCCCATGCCGGTGGCCACCCACCATAGGCCCACTTCCCATTGAAGTACATCCCATAACCCAGGGATCCTGAGGCATCAGACTGGATCTGGAAATTGGGGGAAGCCAGGAGGTCCGACCTCCAAAATGAGACCCCGTTAAACTCCCTCAGGAATTGCAACCAGACGAACATGTCTGCCCTGATAGCCCGGGTGAGCCTAACTCTGTGGTGGGGCCTGGATAACCCTGCCATGGCGTCGCATAAGCGCCGGGCAAAAGCCTTGCCCGGTGCGACCACCCTGCAGGCAAAATTAAGGTGCCCATGTAGCACCTGGAGTTCCCTCAGGGATGCCTTACGCTTGGCCAGCAATTCCGAGATAAGGGTCACTATCCTGGACACCTTATCGCCCGGCAACCTAGAAGCCTGCTCTACTGTGTCAATCTCAACCCCCAGGAACACTAACTTGGTCGATGGGCCCTCGGTCTTTTCGGGCGCTAAAGGGACACCAAGTTCCTGCATTAGCGTCTGAAATGTATTGAGGAGACGTGCACACGTGTCCCAGCCCCGTTCACCCCCGAATAAAAAGTCATCCAGGTAATGGGCTACAGACCGGGACCCTGACCTGCGGACAAAAGCCCACTCTAGGAAAGTACTAAAACGCTCGAAGGCCGAGCATGATATGGAGCAGCCAAAAGGCATGGCCTTATCAAAATAATATTCCCCTTTAAATTTAAAACCCAGCAATTCAAAGTCACCCGGGTGCACTGGCAAGAGGCGAAAAGCTGACTTAATGTCGCACTTGGCCAGCAAGGCACCCGGGCCACACGAGCGCACCATGCGCAGCGCATGGTCGAACGATGTATACCTGACCGAACAAAGGTCATCAGGTATAGCATCGTTGACCGATCTGCCGGCTGGGTAGGACAAATGATGAATAAGGCGAAACTCACCTAGGGACTTTTTGGGAACCAAACCCAATGGTGAAACCTTAAGGTTGGGAAAAGGGGGTGCAGGAAAAGGTCCAGCGACCCTGCCCGCGTCTAATTCCTTTTTAATGCTGGCCGCAGCCACCTCCTCCCTTCCTCTGAGGGATAACAGGTTGGGAGCGTCCTGAGGTGATCTAACACCCATAAAAGGGATACGAAATCCCTGCTTAAAACCGTGAATGGGATACTCTCAGTCCTCCCCCTTTGGGTACGATGCGAGCCAGCGCTCCAGCATGTCCACCTTAATTGGAGAGGGTGCCTTTTGGAGAACTAGTTCCCTCCGTGGCAGCCTTGCCAGCCCACTGTCCACCCCTCCCTCTGCCTCGCGCCCCCCCAGGCTTGGGACAAGCCGAGGCTGCGTGGGGACCAGAACACGTGGGACACTCATGCTTATACCTGCAGTTCTTTCGATTGCAGGAACCATTTGACGAGAAAGTCCAGCACAGCAGGCGGGCTGGAACCCCCTGCCCCGCCGGTTGGCGGGTAACCTGCGCTGGAGCTGCTCGCTGGACCGCATGTCCACAATGGTATCTATCCCCCGGGGCAGGGCGTGTGGGTGTCATATACAAGAGCCACAGTCTCTGGCAGGGCTCATCCCATCTCATCTCGGGATGGAGGGGAATCCTCATACGGAATTCCTCATCATATGCTAGCCATGAGGGGCCCGGGAAATCTACCATCGCCCTATATATGTTGTCCAAATATTGGACCATGGGAATAGCTAGATCCGGCCGCGCCCTCAAATATACCGCCATATATATCAAATAAGCGGGGAGCCAGTTAGCCCAGGTACGCGGCGGCTTGCGGCGGCGTGCCTGCTCCTTGTCCTTCTCATCCTGACCCTCCCTTTCTTCCTTGGTGGGCTCTCTGTTCAGGAGTGAGAAGATATCTACATACTCCCCCCTCCAAATCTTTTCTCTGGTAGCCTGTGCCAAGTGATCGCCCAGTGGCAAGGAATACCCTGCCGTCGGCAAAGCCGAAAAGGGGACAACAGGCCTGGTAAAGGTAGCCGGAGCTAACCCTGCCACCCCCAAGACATTGCCAGCAGTGTAAGAGCCTAGGCCCACCCCCGTGGGCATGGTGGCAGTCGTTGTCGCCGGGTGGGGCACCAGAGGGGTAGTCCCCGCACCACCCGAGCGAGGCCAAGGCCACTGAAAGGCCCCCCCTATATTGGGAATATGTGTAGATGTACTCGTTTGCACCGTATACTCACATGCTGCACCCCCGTGGGCCGCCCCCACCGGGGGTTCTGGCCCACTGGGGGCGTCGGAGCTCACGACCGATGTAGAGCTCATCACCGGGGCTTGACCCGCACCAGGTTGCTGGCTGGGGAGCTGCGAGGCAGTGGCCGTAGCCGCGCCACCCGCCTGCAGCAGCTCAACCCTCCCCGCCGGCTGTTGTCCTGCTGCCGTTAGCGCCTCCAAAGGTACCCCAAAAAGGGCACCTGCCTGACTGGCCCGGGCCAAAGACGCCTCGAGGGCCGCAATACGTGCCAGTAAGGAGTCCACATTAACCATGGGTAAAGAGCCGGCCGGCCCACCTGATCCTTGCATGGGGACAGGTCCCTGCACCCCAGGGGCCGTATATTGCCATTGACTACCGCCGAAGCCCGGGAGGGCTGGTGGATTAACCTGCCAAGGCAGGGAGCCGGGCCACCCCCCAAGGCTAGAGGGCCCCGGGAGAGGCTGCGGCCCAACAGGAATAGGCCCAACCGATTGAGCAGGAGGATGAGCGGTGCCCACCGCTCGCGGGCCGCGGGCCGGAACTCCCTCCGCGCCCGCACTTTGATCGGGCCAAGGGGCGATAGCCCCCATGCCACCAGCCCCGGCCGGGGATGGCAAAGGTGGCTGCTGGGGAGGCGGCACCGCGGTCCTCCGACCCGGATTACGCCTCCGAACCACCCGAGCTGCATTCGCAGCAGCCTTCTTTTTGGAAGGCATCTCACCGCAGCAGAAAGGGAAGCTAGCTAGTAAACGGAACTAAAAGGCTTCCCGGTAGCACCAACGAGCGACGGAGACGCAGGGGGAAAAAACTTCTCCGCTCCGTCGCTGAGGCAAAATGGCAGCACGGCTGCCTCGTGGCCACCCCTTTTATCAAGGCGGTGGCCACGCCCCTAACTACCCGGATTCTCTGTCCTGTGGGGGGGGGCCCGCAAAGGGCGCGGCGGCCATTTTGGCGCCACGCTTGCATTTGCTGGGCATCTGCAGTTTTCTTCCTTACTTATTAGCACAGTTCCCTGTTCTTGAATGAATTACCTCCATCCTTCTTGAACAACACAGTGGCCAGGAAAAGGGTGTGGGGATTATTAATGGAAAAATCCTTGAATCCGTTAACCCAGTGTTCTGCCTAGATGCAGTTTGGCGGGGGGGGGGAGGCAAAACAGGATATCACAGTGTTTATACAAAAAAGATAATGCTCTAAAACTTAAAGGAGAGACAAATAAATGTAAAAGTAAAAATAGGTGGAGAGGGTGTGTGAAACGGCACTGAGTAAAAAGGCCAAGGAGGAGAAGGAAGAGAAGGTTAATGTCTTTGTAGATAAACAATAGAGGAATGTCTTTGGGGGTGTTATTTACACATAAATAACTCAACTGGAAGTAACTATGTGGCTGTGATTGTAGCCCATAAACAACTATAAACAACATATAATGTTTAGTGCCACTTTTACCAATGCTCTGGCTCATCTGTTTCAGTTTCTTTCCATGTGGGAATTCCTCTGTGTCAAAGCTTGAGCTCCTGCTAGCATTTACATGTCACACACTTTTCCTGACAGCTTGGTTTCTATTGTTCTAGGGCAGTGGTTCCCAATGTGGGGCCCATGCCTCACAGGGGCACTTCAATTCCCAGAAGCCTAAGTCAGTACATTGGCTGATCAGTGCTTTGAGGAATTGACTTAGGCTTCTCGGAATCAAAGTCCAAAAACCAAAGGTTGGAAAACACTGTTAGGGTTAACTTGGCTGTTTCCAAGTCATGGTTTAACCTGTTTGCCTATCTCCTGTCATACTCTTTTGAGTTGCCTTTGTTTCTCCAAATATGGCTCCTCTGGGAGACAAAGATGCATACTATTTCTTGGGAATCCATAAAAAAACTCAAAACAATCTAGTTCAGTGCTTTGTATTAAGCAGCCAAGTCACAAGCTATCATCATAAGAGCGCTCAAGCAAAATGGTTGGCTGCATATCTGACTTCACACTTTTCAGCCACTTCTCAGAAGGAGTCAAAACTGCACAACTGATCTCTTCAGGCCCTCCCTACTGGATGATAAAAAGTTGTAAGATGGGACAAAGATTATAGACTTTGAAGTTATCATCTATTTCTGAATATCAGATTAAGCAGGCACTAGGGGAAAGATAGTCAGAATTTTCCCATTATAGTGAAAAGTGTCATCTTTCTATCTAAATTGTAGTACAGTAACTGGTCAGAGTTTGATGGGCAGAACAAGGTGTAGGATCAGGGAGAGAGGGCTATCCCTCTCTTGAAGTGGCCCATGTTCAACTGCATCTGCTGATGTAGATCATTATTTCTAAAGGTGCATCTATACATATACCTTTAATGCAAACTAGGTCCATCATTATAATCTTTCAGATGACATATTTCCTTTTTCTTTCATCTTACATAAAAGGTCCCTTACAACGAAAACAAGAGTCCTACAGCTCTTAGAACTCCCAAGTAGTTTTCACTTATTTCATTCTCAGAGAGTGAAAATATTTGCTCTCATTAAGTGTAGTTATAAGTATTTTTGCAATTTTTCACATTTTCACAAGCATTTTTTTAACTCCAAAATCTTCTGCAAGTACAAATATGTGGTGATTTTTTTCACAAATTGAAGTTCTTTTCCCAAAACCTTGTTTGTTTGTTTTGCTAATACTACTGTTGTTGATGAAAACTGAACTGGTCCCTTCACACTTATATAGGATTGTAAAATCTCACAACAGTTCACCATTTTCCCTTGGATACTTTAATATTATAAGACACCCCCTTGCATTATGGAACATTGTTAGATATTTGCTACGTCTTTTTCGTGATAATTCTCTGAACAGAGAGAGGAATCTAACTGTCAAAGCTAACAGTCACTGATAGCAACATGTTCCAAGCTTTTGTCTTGTCAACTTAATTAAACTATACTGCAGATGAACACATGTGGGGAAAAATTAAATATCCTTAATTTAGATGAAAAGTTTCCTAATTAAGTATAGACCAACAGCCGAGGGAAGAAGAAGCCAGGGCAGGTTGAAGACCTCCACTCCTCCCTCTGTGCCCTCACCTATGGCCGGGGGAAGAAGAAGCCAGGGCAGGTTGAGGACTTCTCTGCCCCTCCCCCTGAGCCCCCATCAACATATGTAAATTGTAATGTAATGTATTGTTTGTAAGCCGCCCAGAGTCACTTCGGCGAGTGGGCGGCAATATAAATTTGAACTAATAAATAATAAATAAATACATTATTTAGGGCAATATGATCAGAGCAGCCAACTAAACATTGTCTTCTTCAGCATTTTCTATCATTCACCTTGACTTATTCTCGTTGCGGTTTTAAGTATTTAGATGTACTTGTTCAGTGAATAGCAGCAGTGGACTGTAGAGCCTAAGATTAAGAGTTTGAATCCTACTGTGACTATCAGGAAAGAGGCCAGCCAAGATCACCAGAATATGTGTGGCTGATGGAATTGCATACCAATTGTTCTTTCCTGTGAATTCAAAGAGAGCACCGCCTCTATCTGCACTGTGTTCTTTCCCCTTCTTTCTCAGTTGGTGTCACTTGTTTGTCGTTACTGAACTGGGGTTGGTTGCTAGCAGGCATGCAGTATAAAAAGCAGTACCAGGTATGTCACCTTTGTAAGTAACATCTAAGTAACATTTTTCCCTCCTTCTGTGCCCCACAGCTGCTTCTGATCACCATGATGATCGCCTATATTCAGAGTCAGATACGGCACAAGAAGAAGAAGGTCTCAGTACTTCTGCTGCACAAGTAAAGGGAATTTTACCATAAATTCAAAACTCTGCAATATATAATGCCTGCATAGGGCCCATATGTTTAGTATACATACATCAGTTTGTATGTAATTAATTTTGAAATCTGACTTTCTCATCCTCTGGAAAATGAAACTGAGCATGGCTCTGTTGGAAAGCTATGTGCAGTATTGAATTAAAAAACCCAGATAATCCAAAGAGATTTGGTTGCTACTAATATTACTTAACTGTCAGCTGTTGTCACTAATCTGCTTCCCTGCTGATTAATAAATGAAACAATAACCAGAGAAACAGACCAAGAAATAGCCTCTACAATTGTAACATGATAGCTGAAGAAATATTAGGAATGTATGCATTTGGCGTTATTGCTAGTAACTGAAAGCGTTTGCATAAATCACCTCCAAGAAGCCATGTTGGCTGACAGAATACAACAGCTAATAAATTCCATAGAACATCCATTATAAGCTTAATGGATGATATTTAATACATCTACTTTGTGCATTTGGAATATATGTCTAAAGGTAACAATCAAGTAGGAAACTTGTTATGTGCTTTCAACTTGAAGAGGAATGGAGATCAGGAATTTCCTTCTCTGAAAATTATAGGAATGTAGAAATGACTCAATTAAGGACTGTTATAGTTTTATACAAACATTTCAGTGAAACAAATCTTTCATAATTTAAAATTTTTTTTCAAACAGGAAGGAATTAAAAATGAGAAATCAATATTGTTTTTATTTTCATAAAAGCCGAAATCAAATGTGAAACATTCTGAAGAAGTGCAAACAGAAGCTGGAAGAAGTTATTTGGGTAACATTGAAAGAAGTACAGTCAACCCTCACATAACAACGCATTTGTATAGCATCATTTTTGCTTAACAACGCATCATTATTCCACATGTGTTCCCCTGTATAACAACATTTTTAGTGTCATTGTCTGGACAACAACGCTAAAATAACTGGACAACGATGCTAAAAACATCGTTATGCAGTAAACTCCATAGAAACCCGCATAACAACAAAATTCGCATAGCAACGCTACTTGGGGAACCAAGTAACGTCGTAGTGCGAGGGTCTACTATACTGTATATTTTCATCCTAATATTATTGTTGTTGTTTCATGCCATTAAGTCATCTCCAACCAATTGTGACCCTATGAGAGATCTCAAAAATGTCCTGTCATCAACAAACCTGCTCAACTCCTTCTGCAAGTTATGGCTTATAGTTCCTATAGGAACTCAAACTGTCTCAATTTCCCATATTATATGTTCTGCATACAGATTGAAAACTTAAAGGGTAAAATTCCCCCATTGTCTGATACCTTTGCCTATTGGAAACCATTCTGTCTCTCAATATTCTGTCCAAATGGTACCTTTTTGTCCACAATACAGATTATACAGCAGAATAATCAAGTGGTGATGCATTCCCATTTCTTTCAGAACAATCCACAATTTGTCATGATCCACACAGTCAAAGGTTTTGCTGTAGTTTATATAGCATAGACTGATCTTCTAAAATTATTTGGTATATTCCAGTATCCATTGGATGTTTGCGATGTGATCCCTGTTGCCTATTACTTCTCAGAATCATTTTCAAACATAAAACAGTTCTCACTTTTACAAAATAAAAGCCTTTGTCGCTGCACCTTGAGAATCACTTTACTTGCGTGGAAAATTAAAACAATGGTCCCATAGTTACTGGATTCCTTGGCATTTCCTTTCTTGAGGACTGCAATCTATATTGACCATTGACAGTCTGTGGGCTACTATAAGTGCCACAATATGCGATGCATGGAATGCATCTATCAGGATCGTCTCTCAGCCGGCGCACACCTTGGCTCCCTCTGATTCAGAGGCCCACAGGTGCTGCACTGTCAAGATACCCTGGTGATTTGGCTAACACAGCTGAGAAGGGTGTCCTGCCCTTCCTCGAAGTTTGGTTGAGAAAGGTTGGTCCAGTGGAGCTGGGCAACAGGTTCACAGGGAAATGGCGATCTGTGACTGATGTCGCAGAAGAAATTAAAGCTGCAAAGCCCCTTGGGACGGGACTCCAGATTCCCATGCAAAAAACACCCTTATCTCATTTTGAGGAATATAATGGCCTTGGAACTGGGTAAGGTGTGCGGGAGTAAAGCTGTTACCTCTGCAGCAGCTCGCTCTTCTGTACCTGGATTCCAGGCCTCAAAACAAAGTTTCTCCTTCAGCAGGGTAACCCAAAAGCTGTAATCCTTTTCTTAGGAAAAAGGCCTTATTGTTAAATATTCCATTCAGTCCACTCCGCTTCAGGTGGAGCAGAATGAGCACTCTTTTTTTTATAATGATTTTTATTAAAAAATTTAACAGACATACAAAAAAAAAGAAAACAATAACAATACAATACAATAATACCTCAAAAATAACATCAATGCAATATTAACTCACATTCATAGAGGCTAGCACATAACAGTACTTAAACTAATTGTTTACCATATAACCACAATGTTAGATACCACAATGTAAAATATTACTCAATCAAACAAATAAGAGCTTTCTATGCTACCTCTATTATAATTTTTTAATAGTTACAAATCACCCTGTGAATATATACAATGCCCGGAGAGTTTAGTTGCTATTTCAACTCCAAAAACCTCTTTGAGATGGTACAGGTCCTGAGTTGTCATTTACCATAAGAGAATGCTCCACAAACGGTTTCCATATATTCCAAAACCTATTCTCTTTTAAATTATCTCGTTTCACTTTAATCTCCCATGTCAATTTGTCATTCAATGCTAGGCTCCACATTTCCTTATACCATTCTCCGATCTGTATATCTACATCATTTTTCCAATTTCTAGCTATACATTGTCTACCTGTAGTCAATACAATTTCCAATAATTCTTTTTCCTCCTTATTCAAACCCAAACCTTCCACATTTGTTAAAAGAATGGTACCTGACACCAACTTAACCTTTTTACCCAATATTTCACCAAACTCCCCTTCTATTCTTCCCCAAAAATCCCTTATTTTTTTACAACTCCACCGCATATGTTCATATGTTCCATCAGTTTCTTTACATCTCCAACATAACTTATCTCTTTTATTATCCATCTGATAAAGCCTTAGTGGTGTCAAGTACCATTGCCACAACATTTTAAAATTATGTTCTTTAATTCTTACAGACATTGTTCTCATGATCCTCTTTTTCCATTTGTTTCTCCATTCAGCCTCCCCAATTTTTATATTCAAATTTTGTTCCCACTTCCGTTTCAAGTCTTCCTGTGGATCATTACCCTTATTCAATATAATATCAAGTTTGCTTACAAGACCCTTAATACCTCTTTCCCCTTTTCTGATCTTTATTACCAAATCCTCAAATTCCGTCTTAGTTCTATCTATCCCTGCTTCTCTTTTATATTTTTTATTCCAACTATCCACCTTTAATTTCTGAAACCAATCCAAATTTAGCTTCTCAAATATTTTTTTCCTCTTAGTATCATCATCACAAATTTTTAACCAATCCTTCAATGAAAGCACCCCATTTTTATCCAATATTTCAATTTTTTCCTTATCTAATTTTATTGGGAAACACCCCATATCCGTCAATTCCAAAATTGGAGAGAGATTTGGGACTATATCTTTCTTTACTTTCTTCCACACCTCCATGAGACCTCTCATCATAATATTATTTGACCTTTTCACCTTATCCTTTATTCCCAAAAAAATCATACTATCAATGTCTCTATATTCTTTCATCTCCAGTTGCTCCCAAATTGTCTTTTCTCTTGCCAAGATCTTCACAACATTCTTAATTTGAAATGCTCGATAGTATGCTAACAAATTTGGCATACCCAAACCCCCTTTTTTCTGAGACAAGTACCATAGCTTCTTTGGAAGTCTAGATTTTTTACCTCCATTACAAAAACCATTAAACATCTTTTGAAACTCATTAATTTCCTTCTCCTTCAGATGGATCGCTAGTGCATCAAATAAAAAATTAATCTTTGGTAACAATATCATTTTACAAATAGCGATCCTTCCGAACCAAGACAGCTTCAACTTCTGAAATTCTTGTATTTTATTCTTAAATTCAGCTCTCAAGCTGTCATAGTTCAATCGTTTAAGTTCTTCTAATTTATTTGAGATAGTTATCCCCAAATACTTCAGCTTATCTTTAATTTGTATATTAAGTGTCTCCACTATCCTACCCATCTCACTTGCTCCCAAATTACACAACATCAATTCTGATTTATCCCAATTTATCATTAATCCAGTTATAGCTTCAAATACCTGTAAGTGATCTTTAATCCTGTCCATTACCAGCTCCGGATGTTTCACCATCAGCAATGTATCATCCGCGTACATACTCACTTTATTACCCATAATCCCTTCTATATTTAAATCATCCCTTATATTTATAGCTAGAATCTCCATTGCCATAATAAACAAGATAGGAGATAATGAGCACTCTTGACAATCAATGTCATTTTATGATTTATTGAAGAAAATAACAGAGTCCAATAAATGTGAAGTAATAGAAAAATAGCATAGTCTCAGAAGAAATTCTAAGTGTTGAAGTCTCTGCAAAACCTAAGTCCCAAGATTTCTGGATTTTAGGCTAAGTGCGGTGATGCCCCACCGCCCCATACGAGATGGTTCGATGGGGGAGTCTACCTCAGATAGCAAGAGAGATAGAGCTCCCGCAGGAAATAAAAAAACAACTCTTGAACAGACAAAAAGGTCTGATTTTTATACCATTTACCTGGGAAAGTGTCCTTGAAAAGTGCTAATTGACTTCTCAAAGTGACAGGTTTCCTGCATAGATCAAAAGGATACCAGGTGGGTATCTTATCTATGTTCCATCTCAGACCGTGAGATAGAACATCTTCCCAGACAGTGTCCTTGGGAATAAAAACCAAAATATACTTTCCCAGAGAAAAGGGATGATGCCATTCAATGGCAGATGCCAACTAAAAATGGCTCCACTTAGGCTAAGCAGAGAGTATCGCAGAAACAAAAGAAAAACAGATTTAAAATTCTTACTTAATAACCTATATGAATATAATGTAATAAACATGAAATAAAATGATGTCATCCCAGATGGAATCATATCAGTGTTAAATGGCAAAATATATATTAGAAATACAGTGTACAGCTTGGGTTACAATTGAAGTCCAAAAGATTAGGACACACACACACACACACACACACACACACACACACACACACACACACACACACACACAATGGCCCATGCTGTTCATAATCCATGGTGTCAGTTGGGCACATCCAACAACTGCCACAAAAGATTAATATAAGTAATCATGCAGACAAAAAGAAAAATAGAATAGCATGAGTGGAAATGCTATAAAAATCCACAAGACCTGCCATCCCAAAAAAAATAAAAAATTCCACATACCTAGACTAAAAGATTGGATCGATCTGCTCACAATTAATCCTAATGCAATAAATATCAAAAGGAACAAATACAGCACAAATAGTGGGATAAATCCCTGATGAGTCACCCTCTAATATGTTTAGGTATTTCTAACAAGTTTTCCAACTGTTTTTTATCATTGTGCATTAGAAGGTATAGACCCCAAACTGTTCTTGTTTTTCTTTTGTTTGTTTTTCCTTTTGCCTGTGTCAGCTAAAAGAATGTGAGGCTAAAACTTCCACGATTTTAGCCGTGATTTGCAGCCATGGTTTTCAGAATACAAAATCTGTATGAGATGCATGAATGTTTAATCTACAGATTTGTTATTATAAATTATGCTATTAGAAAATCAAAATAATATGCACGTAACTTTATGTTTTTGCTTAGGGATGAAACTTTGAGACATCTGCTATTTATTACATGAGAAAAGACTTCCTCATTAAGTCCGCTGTCAGTACTCTCTATGCAATTGTCAGCATTCTCTCTACTGAAGTAATACTTCCAGAATGAAATAATATTCCTCCCATCGCATTTTCCTCTTTTACATTCACGGAATAACTGAGTTGGAAGAAGCCAATGAGGCCATCAATTCCAACCCTCTGTTCAAAACCAGAATCCAAATCAAAGCAGTTCTGACAGTTGGTTGTGATTGTCTCTTGAATGCCTCCTTTTTGCGACCATTCAGAGAAAATTCTGCTCTTTAAGTGAGTTCATCTCTAAGCAAGGCACTCTACAGGTATATGCAAGGTTTTACTGTAATTGGTTCTACTACTGTAGTGTTCTAACAGTTAAGATATTTTTCCTGATACACAGCCAATATCTGGCTTCCAGGACCAGTACCTCATGTGTTTGGGAGACTATACTTCTGTTAACGCAGCCTAAAATAGCATTGGCCTTTTTTGCCACCATATCACTTTAGTGTATGAAAACCAAGACACAGGACACAGCCACGGGCTGGGTTAACTCAGGTTTATTGCATCGTGGACAGAGGGAACATGAGGTAATGGCGGATCGATAGCTCTTTATATACTGCCGTAATACATTTGAACGTGGTGCCATAGCAGCCCATTGGCTACTGCCTGCGTGACGTCATTGCGAGTCACGCCCTTCTTGTCCAGGTGTAGGTGGTGGCGGGAAAGCTTCCCGCGCTGTTGCCTTTGATGAGTTCTGACCAATGAGCTTGGACGCTCGCTGCTGCCAGCTGGTGGTCATTAGCTCGCGTCCTCATGCAGGGTTCATATGATACAGCTGAAGGTTACATTGTTGCTATAGGCAAGGTTACATTGGTTCAGATACATTGTAATCCATGTGGAAGGTAAAACTCTTAGAACACAACATCCCTCCCCCCTAGGACGAGACAACGTCTCGAGCCCATACTTCTAGACACTCCCCCCCCTAGGAGACAAAATCTCTTAGCCAAGATGGCTTGTTTCGAACACGCTGGGGTCTCGGTGCGGGCTGCCTCTCCCCGGGTTTGCTACCTTCTCTTTGTCCCCTGGTTTCCTGTCCTGTAATTTGAGAGGGAGACTCGTTAGTGGCTTGCCGCGGCTCCGCGGCGTTGTTGGGAGGTGTGCTCTTACTTAGGGAGGAACCGGGGGCACTGGGGGCTAACGAAAAACCCCTCTTCTCGCTTGGATGGGTGGGGGAACACTCCTGAAAACCCCCCCGGTTTGCTAAATCAAAACCAAAATTCCATTCGGGGGCAGCGGTCGCGAACTCTTCTCCCCCTTCCCCAGCCTCTGACGGAGCTGGTTTATCAAAAGGATATGAGTCGGGGCCGCTGCTTCTTCCTTCCCCCCTTGCTTGGGACTGTTGTCCGCTGCTGCCTCCCCCTTGGGTTACGCGGGTGGGGAAGAACCCTAACGCTGAGTCTTGTTGGGGATCGTCACTGACTGGCCCACTTACTCGGTGCCTCAGTTGGTCTGCGTGCCTCCTCCAGAGGAGACCGGTGTGGGTTTCGACCCGGTACGACACTGGCCCCGTCTGTTCTACAACTGTCCCCGGCACCCAGGCTGGCCCCGCGCTGGCATAGTTCCTGCAATGAACAGGGTCGCCGGCGGCGAACCCTTTCGAGACTGCCAGCCCCACGTTTTTCCCTTTATCCTCAATTCTTGTGGGGTCCAGCCTGGATAGGAGTGTAGTCAGTTTCCGCCGCATCAATAGCTCTGCCGGCGAGTAACCTGACGCTAAAGGGGTCACCCTATACGCTAATAAGAACTGACATACTTGGTGATTCAGGTCCCCGGGGCCCATGCGCCGAAGCGCCTCCTTTGTTGTACGCACCAACCGTTCCACTTGGCCATTCGTGGCCGGGTGAAACGGCGCGGACGTGACATGCCGAATGGCATTCGCCTCCATGAATGCCCCGAACTCTGAGGAGGTGAAGCAACTCGCGTTATCGCTGACTAAAGTGTCGGGTAAACCGAACGTTGAAAAGACTCTCCGTAGTCGGTTAATTGTAGTGGTGGAGGACGTGCTCTTTACCGGAATGACCTCCAGCCACTTTGAGAATGCATCCACCACCAGGAGAAACATGGTTCCTCGGAAAGGGCCAGCGAAATCTACGTGCACTCTGGACCATGGCCCCCTTGCTGTGTCCCATTCCCTATGCGGGAGGCGGGCCGCCTCTGGTCGGGACCCCTGGCACGCCTCACAAGTGCCGACCATGTGTTCTATGTCCTCGTCCAGCTGTGGCCACCAAAAGTAACTGCGGGCCAGCGCTTTTGAGCGAACGATGCCCGGGTGGCTGACGTGCAGCAGCTTGAGAACTCTCGGCCGCATGGGTGTTGGGACCACCACCCGTTGGCCCCACAACAGGTACCCCCTTTCTAGGGACAACTCTAGCTTCTTCCGAAAGAATGGGTCGAATTCCTTGCTTGGGGACGATGCTGGCCACCCTTTCTGCACCCATGAGCTAACTTTCTCTAGCGTTCTGTCCTTGCCTGTCGCCCTAGCTATATCGGCTGGTACTATTGGGGGTTCGTCTAAAACCTCGATTAGCAACACCTGGCGGTCTCTGCTTATCCTGGCTTTTTGGTCGTCCGACAATGGCAACGGAGATCTCGAAAGCGCATCAGCATGGCTGATCTCCTTTCCGGGCCGGTACTCCAACTCGTGTTGGTATGCGTTAAGAAAAATGGCCCATCGCAACATTCTCGGGGATAGTATCTGCGGCGTGGGCTTGCCTGCCGTGAAAATCCCTAACAGGGGCTTGTGATCTGTCACGATTTTGAACGGGCGGCCATACAGAAAATCGTGAAACTTTTTGGTCCCCGCTACTATTGCTAATGCCTCTCTGTCGGTTTGTGCGTAATTTCGCTCTGCTTGGGACAGGGACCTTGAATAAAACGCAACTGGGGCCTCCCGACCGTCATCCAACACGTGGCAGAGCACCGCCCCCACCCCCACCGGTGACGCATCACAGACTAAGACCACCGGCCGTTTGGGGTCGAAATGCGTGAGGATTGCGTCCGATGTTAAAAGTTGCTTAAGTTCGTTGAACGCCTTCTCGTGCTCGTCACCCCACATCCATGTCTCCTCCTTTTTAAGTAACCGATGAAGCGGTTCGGCCACGGAGGCTTTCCTCGGGAGGAATGTATGGTAAAAATTGAGGAGCCCCAGGAATGACTGTAATTCGGTTTTGGATGTGGGGCGAGGGGCCTTCTTGATGGCTTCTACTTTGGATTTGGACGGCTTAATACCCTCGGGTGTGATCCGAAACCCTAAAAACTCGACCTCGGTTTCGAAGAAAACACATTTGTCCTTCCTCAGTCTCAGCCCCGCTTTTTCGAACACAGTTAGTACTTTATCCAATCTCTTTGCTAGTTCGGCCTCACTCCCCCCTGTTATCAATACGTCATCAAAATAAGGCAACACCCCCTCCAGCCCCTTCAGGAGGCGTTCCACGAGCGACTGAAAAAGGCCGGGTGCCGAGTTCACGCCGAACTGTAAACGGAACACCTGGAACGCTCCTTTATGTGTGACTATTGTTTGTGCCGCGGCCGTGGCGGGAGTTACGGGGAGTTGCTGATAGGCTTGTGCCAGGTCGAGCTTAGCGAAACACTTTCCCCCATTTAGCCTGGCCAAAAGGTGGCTGACCACTGGCACCGGATATGCATTAGGGCGAATCGCCTTGTTAATTGTACACTTATAATCAGCGCAAATGCGCACCTCCCCGTTAGCCTTCAGGGCTGTTACAATTGGAGTTTCCCACTCCGCGGAATCCACAGGAATAAGGATCCCCTGGCCCACCAATTTGTCCAGTTCCGCCTCTATTTTGTCCTTAAGTGCGAAAGGCACCCTGCGCGGTTTGAGTCTTATCGGGCGGACCTCCGGGTCTAGGTCGAAGGCTACCGGGGGTCCCTTGAATTTTCCAAGTCCTTTTTTAAAAACGGCGGGGTGCGCATCGCACACCGCTTGTATTGGATCCGCCCCCACTGAATGTACTCCCCCTATGAACAGGCCCAAAGGCTGAAACCACTGTGTCCCTAGGAGGCTACAACTTCCCCCCTTGAGGACAACTAGGGGCAGTTCCGCCGAATGTCTCCTAAACTTAACCTGAAACTTCCCGACCCCCAACACCGGAATGCTGTTTCCCTGTACATCACGTAGCGTGGACCTCAATGCCTTAAGTTTGGGCCGCACGTGGGGGTCAATTTTCAAGAACTCCCTCTGGGGAATTATAGAATAGGAGGACCCTGAGTCAATTTCCATCCTGATAGGGGCCCCTTGTACTTGTACCTCAACAAAGTAATGGGACTGTCCCGCGGACACGCTGAACACTGGGGCGTCGTCCTCGCTGCCGTCCGAGACGCGGCCCACGCCGTCCTGCTTCTTTGTGGTCTGGGCGCCGTCTTTGGGCCTCGCTGGACGGTCCGGCTTGGTCGAACGGTCTGATAACTGCCTCCGGCCCTCCTTCCGCTTTCTGCATGCCTTGGCGATGTGTCCCCGCCGGCCGCAGGAGTAACATTCGGCCTTTCTAAACGGGCACCTCGCGCGCTCGTGGGCCGCTCCGCAGCCATCACAACGGCGCCCCCCTTTTCGGACCTTCTGGACTTCCTCGCCGTCGCTGCCTTCCGAGGACGATTTTGAGACCCGTCGAGTTGCGTGCACCGATTTTTCCGCTTTGCCGGCTCTGGGACGCCACTCACGCCACTGGTGCATCTCGTCCACTCCAGCATTCGTGGACTCTGCGGCTTCTGCGGCCTCAACGACCTCTGCCAGCGTGGGTGGCGGCTCCTTGTTCATCAAACTGCGCTGCACCTCCTTGTCCTTCAGGCCGCACAGCACGCCGTCCCTGAGGGCCATTTCTTGGATATTGTCCCATTTGCAGGGAACAGCGGCTGCCCTCATGGCGGCCACGAATGCCTCAACCGACTCGTCCGGCGCTTGGACTCGCCTCCAAAACGCGCTCCGAGCGGGAAACATCGCCCTCGAGGGTCGGAAACGTTCCCGTAGCAGCTTCATGATGTCGCCCGCCTTAAATTCGCTCACCTTCTTCGGAGTGATGATGCCCACCAGAGTCCGCTTTGTGTCCATGCCGAGCATTCTGGTGAGGATGGCCCTCTTCGTTTCCTCATCGTCTTCCTTGACTTTGAGCTCCACCAGCGCCGCATGGAAGTCCATCTCAAACAACTCCCAGTCTTGCGGTTTGGTGATGTTGAACCCGCTCTGTGCCCTGGCTGCTCCTTGGGGATCCATCATCCCACCTTCGTCGCCAATTTAGTGTATGAAAACCAAGACACAGGACACAGCCACGGGCTGGGTTAACTCAGGTTTATTGCATCGTGGACAGAGGGAACATGAGGTAATGGCGGATCGATAGCTCTTTATATACTGCCGTAATACATTTGAACGTGGTGCCATAGCAGCCCATTGGCTACTGCCTGCGTGACGTCATTGCGAGTCACGCCCTTCTTGTCCAGGTGTAGGTGGTGGCGGGAAAGCTTCCCGCGCTGTTGCCTTTGATGAGTTCTGACCAATGAGCTTGGACACTCGCTGCTGCCAGCTGGTGGTCATTAGCTCGCGTCCTCATGCAGGGTTCATATGATACAGCTGAAGGTTACATTGTTGCTATAGGCAAGGTTACATTGGTTCAGATACATTGTAATCCATGTGGAAGGTAAAACTCTTAGAACACAACAATCACACAGTTGGCTCATATTCAGCATATGATCTACAACAATCCCAACATCCATCTCGCTTGTGGTATTACTGAGTCAAGTGTCCCCCTTCTTGCATCTGTGCACTAATATTACATTTCCATGGCATTTGTGAGATTAAAGATGGGAAGAACATCTTTATTTTTTGTCAGTTCAAACTGTCTTGGTTAAACAAAACCAGGAACACTTCAAAGATCAGGATTCCAAATTCTTTGCATCTAGCACAAAAGTAAATCAAGGAGTTGTTCTCTTCTTGCCAAGATACCTACACCATGTAAAATTGTCTTTCCCTTTGATAAGCTAACCATAGGAAGTGCATAACAAGTTTCTTAGGAAAAACACAAACCATCTGTTTACTACAGTATCTCTAATTCTTCAAACTGCATGCAACAAGCAGCAGTTATGGCTTGTGATGAAGTCTTGTTTGAGAAAATGGGTTTCATTTGTATGGTGCACACAGCAAATCATGCTTGTAGACAAGAGACCCAAAAAAAAAGTGTCATAAGGAAAGATAATAATTTTGCAGTTCCTTTTTTCCACATTCAAAGATTAGACAAACAGTATTTACCACAAGGCCAATGGTGTCATCAGAGGCAGAGAGAAAGCAGTTCCCAGACAGGATATCATAACAACCCAACTTGCTTTGTAAATTAGGGACAACTCAATAAAGGTTAGTCATGATGAATTAATAATAGCAATGAAATTATTTTGCAACATAATCCTAAACTGATTTATTCAGATGCAACTCCTATAGGGTTCAATAAAACATACAGCCTATCAATACAAGGCGCAGACCCATGGGCAAAGCATTTTTACTCCAAGGTTTAACCAATCTGGGGTTCTCATTTCTTTTAAACAGGCCCTTTCCATACAACATTAGCGCACCTGGGTACCTACCTAAGCTATAAATTGCCGGTACACGCCAGCAAGGTGATGCTCAAGATAATACAGGATAGACTTCAGCAGCATGTGGAGAGAGAATTACCAGAGGTGCAGGCTGGTTTCAGAAGAGGCAGGGGGACTAGAGACCACATTGCCAACATACATTGGATCATGGAGAAAACAAAGGAATACCAGAAACAAGTTTAGTTTTTTTTTATTGACTACACTAAGGCATTTGACTGTGTGGACCACAACAAGATGTGGCAAGTAATTAAAGAGATGGGAATACCAGAGCACCTCATATGCCTCCTGAGAAATCTGTACGTGAACCAAGAAGCAACAGTTAGGACAGAACACGGAATGACAGAATGGTTTGGAATAGGAAAAGGAGTAAGACAAGGCTGCATTTTGTCACCCTGCTTATACAACTTATACACAGAGCACATAATGCGCAATGCAGAGATGGAGGAATCAAAATATGGGATTAAAATTGCTGGGAGAAACATCAACAATCTGAGATATGCAGACGATACCACCCTAATGGCAGAAAGTGAGGAAGACCTAAAAAAATCTCTTGATTGGGCTTAAGGAGGAGAGTGCAAAAGCTGGCTTGAGACTCAATATCAAGAAAACCAAGATAATGGCAACAGGTCCGATCAGTTCATGGAAAATAGATGGGGAAGAAGTAGAAGCAGTGACAGATTTTACATTCTTAGGATCAAAGATCACTGCAGATGGGGATTGCAGCCATGAAATAAAAAGGCGACTGATTCTTGGGAGACAAGCCATGAGAAACCTGGGGAACATAGTAAAAAGCAGACACGTCACATTGCAAACAAAAATTAGAATAGTAATTCCCAGTGGTAATGTACGGATGCAAGAGCTGGACAATTAGGAAAGCTGAACACAGAAGAATAGATGCCTTTGAAATGTGGTGTTGGAGGAGAGTTTTGAGAGTCCTCTGGACAGCGAGGAGAACAAATAGGTCAATCTTAGAAGAAATCAACCCTGACTGCTCATTGGAAGGTCAAACAGTAAAGATGAAGCTAAAGTACTTTGGACATCAAATGAGAAGGGAGGATTCACTTGAGAAGGCCTTGATGTTAGGAAAGGTGGAGGGCAAAAGAAGAAGGGGGAGGCCAAGGATGAGATGGCTGGATGGTATTGTAGACACAGTGGGCACAGAACTGGGAGTGCTGAGGGGGATGGTGGAGGACAGAGGCGCCTGGAGAACAATGGTCCATAGGGTCGCAAAGGGTCGGAATCGTCTGTGCAACTGAACAACAAACTATATTCAGAATAGCAAAATAAGAGTAAAGCCCCATTTAGAATCCAAGTCATATGAAATTAAATGAATGCTCTGTTTGTGCCATTTCGCAGAAATAGATATTTTCTCCTCTTCCAAAATATGCACAGCACTGCAGTCTTAGAAGTGGCTGACATACATCCCATTGAAGTCCTCTTCATCACAGCTAACATTTGTAAAATGGTGCCTTTTACAGTACAATAAATTTTCACATTAAAAAGTGGACTGTCTTAAGCATGTATGTGCATATGAATAACCTCTGTCACATACTAGAGTGGGTCCATCTCCCAAAAAGCTACCTTACATGGGATGCAAAAAACAGATTCAGTGTCATCATTATAAATTGGAAAATGTTTCAAGTTACATCATCATCATCATTAGGGCATAAAGACAGATCATGTATCAGATTCCCTAAAGTATCTAAGACAGGAATGGGCAGCCACATAGAATATGTCTTAAATTTTACCCTGGAAGAAAGATGGGGTATAAATATAGCAAGTAAATCATGTTTTAGAATGTTCAAATACTGTAACACCATGCCACCTTGTACGAATCCATAACTGTTTTCAGTCAGAAGCATCTTCAATTGAAATGTATGAAGCAGATACATCCTCAGTTCAAAGCTCCTTTGAGGTTCTCTTTCATGTATTTCTTCTGTTCAAAACATCCTCTCTCACAATAGTCTTGCGACAACCTGGTATGACAGGTTAGTATGACTACTACCCTTGTTTTGCTGACTGGACAGAGGCTGATAATTAGCTAATAACTTTCTTAAGGCCACTGGTAAATAAGATATGAACTGGGACTTCCTTATTCACAGCTCTTTCTCTAAATTCCACCAAGCTTCTTTTTTAACACCTACATTAACATTTAGAACAAAATCCTAAAGCAGGACAAACTGATCCAAAAACCTTGATAAATTCTGACTAGCCATACTTGAACATTTTATGATAATCCCTAATCTCATGTTCTTGATATATGCTTGTCCTATGAGCTCTTTTGACCTCTAGTTAAGGGCACTTTACCTCACAAAAAGTCTTCAAAATGTTTCCAAATATCCTTTGACATGATTTTTTTTTATTTCAGGGAAAGAAATGTCAGAGCTTCTGAATCTGAGCAAAATTTAAGGTAGCTGCTATGCATGGGTGGGTAACACATATAGTCTCTCTCTATAGCCAGCATTATGCCTAATGGTGCTTACTCTATCTACTGGTTTGTATATCAACAACTACTAGTTGTAGAATCACTGGTGTGCAGATGTTGCTAATACATTTGCGCTGCTCCTAAACATGACATTAATAGTATGGATAATCTACAACAGAGGTGGCTAACCTTTTTCTGTAATGGGCCGGACCGTGCCCCCAACAGCGTCATGTGCTGGACCATGTCCCCCAGAAGAGTACGTATTTAAGGAAGATGTAAATGTGCCCACTTCCACGTTTACACCAGCCATGGGCACGTTTGCGCATGCGTGGGCACATTTTATGGATGATGTAAACCTGCCCACTTCCACTTTTGGGTGCGGTGTAGGCAACGATGGGCCGGATGGGATGGCATTGGGGCCTGGGGCCGGCCCATGAGCTGTAGGTTGGGAACCCCTGATCTATACAGATGAGAACTTTTCATTGGTGTTCACATGGCTGTAATCATGCCATCGTCATAATCAGTATTATTGTTATATCCCTATCTTCCTCACAAAAGTCCAAGGGGGTTTGCAACTGATATAAGAACACAGTTAGAAAATAATGAGTGGTACAGTATTAGTGTTTCATACATAGCACATGCACCTCTTTCCCCTCCTACATCTGACAGTTGTGGGTTTAATGGCCTTTGATTTTTCTGTACACTGGGTAAAACTCCTAATTAACTTTGCAGCAACAGTCTAGGGAACATCTATAATTCCCAACACCTTTGGAATAATGTCTACAGCTAGCACTATCCTCCTTTTCCTTGTGAATGCAGTAGGCTTTCTTCTAATTAACTTTGTGTTTCTGTCATAGAATGATTTCCCACCATCGATTCATTTGCATTCTGTACCCTAATATTTGATTTGAGAACCCCAGTATCTCTTTACAATTTCTGTTAGGCTCTAGTAGTATCCATAGTGTTATCTCTCACTGGATGAAATATAGTAGTAAGATGAAACTAGAGTTGGCTCTCTGAGTCAGTGGAAGTTGCACATGAGTTGACGCATCAAATCCCCACTGACTTCAAGGGCCTACTCTAGTTGTGACTCACTACTGGATTTCAGACAAGTGTTTGTACTAGATTAGAAAACATATGTTTTAAAGTACACCCCCAAGAATCCCACAGTGAAAGGGGCGGGGGAAGAATTGTGAAGTTATAATCTTAGAGGACAGCTAGATGGACTGCATGACAGTAAGGATCAAGCCCTGTTTGAGAAGACCTGTAAGAAGAAAATCTTGGAATCTTCTATTTGCCATCTTGAACAGGAATAATGAAGACAATACAAAGGATCTATCTCAATAGCAATTCTAAAGTTAGATTTGATAATACAGTACTTCATGGATTGTTGACAGTGCTTTTCAGAAAGCAAAGCTGAAAATAGTATTATTTTAAGCAGCATTCCTCTTTACTCTGATGAGAAAAGTTATCCAGCCTGCAGTCCTGATTTCTCTGTACTTTGGAGTCATCAGTGCTGCCAAAAGAATGCAAGAAAATTGTCTTGGTGTAAAGCAGAGCTTGGTTTATTCCCCCACCCCCACCCTTACAATGTGAAAGAAGTATCTGTTGTATGTTTTGATTTCTGAACGCCACAAGGGCCCCAGCCAACAGAGGCTGTCTGAAGCCATTCCTCAGCTGATTGAAAGCCAAGTGTTCAGCAAACTTTCTCCTGATTTTTGTTAAGTCTTACAAATCCACAAGTAACTGGGGCAAGGGCAAAACAGATGCTAAAAGAAATGAAACATGTCTTGTAGAACAGGGGTGGCCAAACTTTTCGGGCCACAGGCTGGTTGTGTGGTTCAGTGGGCCGGTCACATGGTTCAGTGGGCCGGTCACAAGGTTCAGTGGGCTGGTCACATGAATCCTCCCACCAGAAGCAGATGTAAAACGCACCTTGCAATCTGTTTTGCAACAGGATAAGATAGATTTTAAGCTGACAAACTCTGAGAACTACATTTTTCTGGGTTAGCAGAAGATTTATATGTCCTTATGCATCGGGGTGCCCAAACTATGGCCCATGGGCCAGATCTGGCCCCCAACACCAATTCATCTGGCCCATGCCACCTGCCGTACAGGCGCATTTTACTTCCAATTCCAGGAGCGACAAGAGCAGCATGGGCCAGATGAATTGGTGTCGGGAGCCAGATCTGGCTCATGGGCTGTAGTTTGGGCACCCCTGATGTAGAAGGACATATAAATCTTCTGCTAACCCAGAAAAATGTAGTTCTCAGAGCTTGAAAAGGTTACTTTCTCTATATTACAATTCCGAGAATCCTCCAGCCAGCAGTGAGGGTGTCCATTCTGGAAGGTGTCATACAAAAACATAACGTGCCTAATTCTGTCCTCTGTTGTATAACATTTTCAAGCTCTTCGGGCAAAAAAAAAAAGAGTCAAAAAGATTGTAGCACCTGAAAGACTAACTAGGTAAAGGTCATCCTTGCTCAAAAGCCAGTTGTATCCGACTCTAGGGTTCAGTGCTCCATTTACAGTTGAAGAGCCAGTGCTGTTTGCATCTGCTGACATTTCTGTGGTCACATGGCAGGCATGACTAGACCCCAGAATGCATGGAACACTGTTTACCTTTCTGCCAAAGTGGTACCTATTTATCTACTTGCAATTTATTGCTTTCAAACTACTAGGCTGGCAGGAACTGGGGCAGAGAAAGGAGCTCACTCTGTCGTGCAGCACTCTGGTCTCATACTGCTAGCCTGACGACCTTCTAGCCATCAAGTTCAGTGTCTTAACCACTAACCCACCACAATCTCGAAAGACTAACTGATGTGTTTTAATGTGAGCTTTCATGGATCGAGTCCACTTCCTCAAACATAAGAGATTAGACAATATGACTGTCATATTTATACATGGCTCAGTGACTAGATGACGATATGGGTAATGGGCAAAGTAATGGGCAAAGTATTGGTAATAGAGTAGGCTGTGAATAATGTCAAATATAGGCTGTGAATAATGTCAAGTATTAGTCTACAAAGTAATAATAATGCATGATTAAAAGATGGGTATTCTTCATCAGTTTTGTGCTATATCTAGTACTCCCCACCTCATACATGTCTTTTGTTTTGCTAGCATCGTTAGATACTTAGAGAAGGATTAATGAAATGTAGAAGGCCAAATATATTGCAGAAATATCGCAGGGTTTCTCACATAAATTTCAGCATATACTGATAACTTTTTACAATATGAAATATAATACAGTGGAACCTCATACAACAATCGTCCCGTATAGCAATGAAATCGCATAACAATTAGGAGTTGTTGTTTTTTGGGGGAGATGGCATCCCGCATAACAATTTTCCCTATGGGAAAAATCATACAGTAAAACAATTTTTCAATGGGAAAAACTACTTAGCAAAAAAAAAGGTGTACTATGCATCCCATTGCAAAAATCACTATACGATGCATGTATCATATAGCAATTGTTTTGTACAACAACGAGTCCCGTGGAATGGATTAAAATTGTTGTATGTGAGGTACCACTGTAATAATAATTTCACCTCAGAGGTTACTCAGGGTTGAAAGGATTTTTGCTGGAGAAATTCCACTCAGGGGATGCCCGAATGAGGCTCCTTTCATGTCCCCAAGCACAGCTCTCAGGTATCAAAACCCGACCTTCCAGTTTCCAGCTCAGCATCTTATCCACTAAGCCACTGGGGGAGCTGCAAATATTGAAATTTATTTATTTATTTAGATATTTATATCCTGCCCTTCTGGCGCTGGCGCCACCCAGAGCAGCAAACAACATAAGAGGAGAAAGCTCTTTAAAACCAAAGAAAGCAATCTCAACACAACACAATGCATAATACAAAAGATGAAAAATACAATAAAATACATACACAATATTAAAACATCTAAAACCCTCCAATCCCTCTCTAACCCCTTAAGAGAAGAATAATAAAAGTTAAAAGCTTTTTAGTTTTTAGTTTTAAATGGGGTGGGAGTAAGAGGGTGGATAGATGGGTGGGTGGTGGGGTTTTAACATGTTTTTATATGTTTTTAATTGTTGTACATCGCCCTGAATCAGGTTTTTACTTGAGTGGGTGGCATAAAAATTGAAATAAATAAATAAAAAGATAATGAAGGAGTCTCAAGATATTACATAATTTTGATATTCAGTATCAGTCTTAGATTCAGAATCACTTGAAAAACGTGACAGCTTGTACTGCAGCTGAGGAAAGATTTCTGATCAATAACTGCATTGAACCAAATCTACAGGTAGACAGTAATTTTAAGAGTAAAAAATTGTGGAGGAGGAAAAGGGTATGAAATAACAAAAGTATGGATTGGTGTTTTTAAGCCATGGGAATCTGCAATTAAACTCTGTTCTAACATTGAAAGTAGGGGCTTGGTGAGTCAGAAGATGAAGCAAGCCCTGCCTGATTTGTGGCAAAGTGCATGGTGGAAAAATATAGTGAATCCCTTCTCTGGAGACAGACAGTAACAACCTAGGCTTCTGTATCTCATGTTAGGCAACACATATGGTGGTTTGTTTGTTTGTTTGTTTTTGGAGCATACGAGTGATACCTGTATGACATTGTGACTCCTCATCTGCCTACTTTTCATCTACAAATCTACATGGCTAAGAACATCTGGCAATGCTTTGGGACATTATGTCTTTCCTCCCTCCCCAATGTTTTGGTGTGTGTGTGAGTGAGTGAGTGCGTGCGTGCGTGTGTGTGTGTGTTATTTTTGCTGTATGAAAATGACTGCTTTTTATTGACAATGAGGTAGCATAGCTAGTAAAACTCATTCACTGATTCTGAGCAGCAGATGAAGAGCAATGTTTGTTTCATGCTCCAATATAGAGTTTATAGATGCTTTTGTAAAAAAAAAAATCTCTGCCCACTTTTTGTAAACATAATTTAGTGTATGAGAACCAAGACAAAGGAACAGCCGAAGGATTGGCTTAACACATCTTTATTGCATGGTGGCCAGGGGGAACATGAGGTAATGGCGGACGAGCAGCTCAATATATACGGTGGTTATACATTTGAATGTGGCTCCACGATAGCCCATTCGCTACCGTTGGCGTGATGTCATTTCTGGTCACGCCCTTCTTGTCCAGGTGAGGTAGTGGCGGGAATCTTCCCGCGCTGTGGTTCCTTGGGGAATTGGGACCTGTGAGCTGGGCGCTCGCTATTGCCACCAGGTGGTCATTAGCTCGCATCCTAATTGCAACGGGTTACATTGATATATAAGTTAAAGGCATAGTATTGAGAACACAAAGCATAGTATTGAGAACACATGATATATATGTTAAAGGCATATTATTGAGAACACAACACATAAAAATCTCAATCCTCCAATAACTGTATTTAAAATCTGTAATCTTGTGGCTTCTGTTAGGAGGCACAGAAAACTTATAAGTGGAGGTTTAAGTTTTTGATGCCATACATCTGTAAATGTATACTGCCATACATACTGCAGTGGCTCAAGTCGCTAAGACGCTGACTGGGAAGCAGAAGGTCAGCAGTTCGATTCCCGAGTACTGCAGGACGGAAATGAGCTCCCGTCTTCATCCCAGCTCCTGCCAACCTAGCAGTTCGAAAGCAAGAAATTGCAAGTAGATAAAAAGGGACCACTTCGGTGGGAAGGTAACAGCGTTCCGTGCACTCTGGTGTCTAGTCATGCCTGCCACATGGCCACGGAAACGTCTGCAGAAGCAGACAGCACTGGCTCTTCGGCTTAGAAACAGAGATGAGCACTGCACCCTAGAGTCGGATATGACTGGCTTTCGAGCAAGGGAAACCTTTACCTTTACATCTGTAACAACAGAGAGAAAGTTAAAGAAAGGAACATATCTGTGTTGCTATTTATCACAAGTTGGTGCACTAAAACAGCATATTAAAGTGCTTTTAGGTGAGCTTTGAAGCCTAAGGTAATGCATTGAAGTGAACCTACCAGCCCTTTCTCTTCCACAATCCCTGTCCATATCTTTAATCTTGTGGCTGTCTGAAGAAGAAGAGGTTGCTATATCTGGGTAGCCTCTTCAGCTCAGCTAGAGCCTTGATTTATTTCCCCTTTGGTAAATTTTGACACATATGGAGAGCCTAGTAAAGGTCGCCCTTGCTTGAAAGCCAGTCATATCCAATTCAAGGGTTTGGTGCTCGTATCTGTTAACAGCCAAAGAGCCAGCATTGTCTGCATCTACAGACGTTTCTGTGGACACGTGGCAGACATGACTAGACACCGAAGTGTATGGAATGCTTACGTTCCCACCAAAGTGTTACCTATTTATCTACTTGCAACTTCTTACTTTCAAACTGCTAGGTTGGCAGGAGCTTGGACAGAGATGTAGTACTCAGGTCTCAAACTGCTGACCTTTCAGTTATCAAGTTGAGCATCTTAACCACTAAGCCACTAGCCTCCCCCTCTTTGGACAGTCACATTGTCTGTATTTAAAGGGATGATGGGCAGGCATGTTTTGTCAGTACTTACAGTTTCTACATGCTTGAAAGTATGACTGAATAGGGCTTTAAAAAGCAAAACATGTAATTGCTTTCTACAAGTTTAGTTAAAACATTATCATTTTAATATGGGGTTTTTTTCCAAACTTGACATCCCCTTATCAAAACATGCCTCCAGCCTAGCATGCCTTACTGGATGATAAGTGGTGCTATACACAGTGGCTGTCCTGCACAGAAGGCAGGATTGTATAAGTCTACTGTTGTTGATCAGCCACACAATATCCGCCATGCCAAAATTAGACATTACTTATTGCTCTCTTAGGAATAGCAATACATAATGCTTCCTGTTGAGGAACACAACTCTTGCTGCTAAACACATGGGAGTCCAGCCATACCATTTCTGCGCCTCATAACCAAAACCTGGCTGGATTCCATCCACAGTGTTTTATAAGGTCTGGCCCATAACTCAGTGGTGGAATACAAGCTATGCACATGCAGAACGTCTGTGGAATCTTTGGCATTTCCAGTTAAAGGGTCAAATAGCAGGTAATGGAATGACCTCGTCCTGATACTGTGGAGAGCCTCTTAAGAGGACAGAGCCCCTTGTCAGCAATTTGATCTGCAAATGTAGAGTTTAGCAAATATAACAGGATCTCTTCTAAAAGACTGAAAACAAAATAGTGTTCTTTGTCTGCACTAACTTTACAGCATTCCACCAACACTTCATTCACACTGGGTCTCTCATGCTCCAGCTTTTTCAACATTTTTGCATTTCTCAACTTTTACAAAGTTCCCCTTAATTTTCTGTTTCCAACCTCCTTTTTTCCTTAACTCTCCTGTTGACCTGACGGCTGGGGATTTCATAATCTTCTGCTATTAATGAATTAATTGAGTTCACTGAGTGGAAGGAAGAGTTCCAAGAAAAATGGAAGGGCTGCTGTAGGTGACTCAGTTTCTCAGGCCTTCTTGAATGAGTCACTGAATTAAAGCTCGCTTCTTACCATGCTGCTAGCATCCCTAATATTATGGAAGGCATGTTTAGTGTATGAAAACCAAGACAGAGGAACAGCCGAAGGATTGGCTTAACACATCTTTATTGCATGAGTGGTCAGAGGGAACATGAGGTAATGGCGGATGAGCAGCTCAATATATACGGTGGTTATACATTTGAATGTGGCTCCACGACAGCCCATTGGCTACCGTTGGCGTGACGTCATTCTTGGTCACGCCCTTCTTGTCCAGGTGAGGTAGTGGCGGGAACCTTCCCGCGCTGTCGCTCTTTGGTGATTTATGACCTGTGAGCTGGGCGCTCGCTATTGCCACCGGGTGGTCATTAGCTCGCGTCCTGATTGGAGCGGGTTACATTGAAGTATGGTTTAAAGGCACAGTATGACGAAACACAATGCATAGACTTGAACACAACATTCCTCCCCCCTAGGATGAGACGAAGTCTCTCATCCAAGATGGTTTATTGCAAACGCGCCTTGGGCGTGTTGTGGGCTGGCTTGTCCCGGCTCCTTGTCCTGCAATGGGAGAGGGAGACTCGTTAGTGACTCGCCGCGGCTCAGCGGCCGTTGGGGAGGAAGACTCGTTAGTGACTCGCCGCGGCTCAGCGGCTGTTGGGGAAGGGGCAGAAAAACCGGGGGCACTGGGGACTAACGAAAAACCCCGCTTCTCGCTTGGAAGGGTGGGGGACCACTCCTGAAAACCCCCCCGGTTTTGTAACTGAAAATTAGAATTATCCCCTAGGTCTACATTAGAAAGATTCCACAGGATATCTCCGGGGACTGCCTCGGACTCCTTTCCCTCCCCCCTAGGTGGGGACCACCGATCCCCGTCTCCTCCCCCTTGGGCTGAACGGGTGGGGGAGAACCCTAACGTTGAAGTCACTGCCGCGCCATCCGCGGGGCGGCCGTCTGGGACCCGGCGCCGGAGCTGGTCCGCGTGTCGGCGCCAGAGTAGACCCGTACTTGTCTCGACACAGTACGACACGGGACCCGTCTGCCCAACGACGACGCCTGGGACCCAGGCCGGCCCCGCGCTAGCGTAGTTTCTGCAATGCACCGGGGCACCCACTGCGAAACTCTTCGTGGCTGCTAGCCCCACGTTCCTCCCCGTGTCCTCTACCCTTGTTGGATCGAGCCTGGTCAGGATCGTTGTCAGCTTCCTACGCATTAAGAGCTCTGCGGGCGAATACCCTGAAGCTAGGGGGGTCACCCTGTACCCTAGCAGGAACTGGCACACTTGAAGGTTGAGATCCCCCGGACCCATGCGCCTCAGCGCGTCCTTAGTGGTGCGCACGAGGCGCTCCACCTGGCCGTTTGTCGCCGGGTGGAAAGGGGCAGAGGTGATATGCCGAATGGTGTTGATCTCCATGAATGCCCTGAACTCAGTGGACGTGAAGCAACTCGCGTTATCGCTAATTAGGGTGTCGGGTATACCGAACGTGCTAAAGACCCTCCGCAGATGCTTCACCGTCGTTGCTGACGAGGTGCTTGTAACTGGGATTACCTCCAACCACTTGGAGTAAGCATCCACCACAAGGAGAAAAAGTGTCCCTCTAAATGGCCCCGCGAAATCAATGTGCACCCGCGACCATGGCCCCCTTGCCGCGTCCCATTCCCTGTGCGGCAGACGCGTTTCTTCGGGCCTGGAGCATTGGCATTTCTCGCAAGTGCCCACCATGTGCTCGATGTCGGCATCTAATTGGGGCCACCAAAAATAGCTCCTGGCCAGAGCCTTGGATCGAACAATCCCAGGGTGGCTGACGTGCAGCAGTTTGAGTACCCTGGACCTCAGGGAATCGGGGACCACCACCCGCTGGCCCCACAGAAGACACCCCCTCTCTAGGGACAACTCTAGCCTCTTCCTGAAGAACGGGGCGAACTCGGCTGCCGGGGAGGACGCAGGCCACCCTTTCTGCACCCAGGAGCTGACAAGAGCAAGCGTCTTGTCCTTGCCGGTCGCCTGAGCTATATCCGCGGGCACAATGGGGGGCGAATCCAGGACTTCGATCAGGAGCACTGAGCGGTCTCGCTCTTCGTCGGCTACGACGCTGTTAACATTGGGAAGAGGGGATCGCGACAGGGCGTCTGCATGGCTTATTTCTCTACCTGGGCGGTAGACCAGCACGTGCTGGTACGCGTTTAGGAAAATGGCCCACCGTAGCATCCTAGGGGACAGGATCTGAGGAGTGGGCTTGTCTGCAGTAAAGATGCCCAACAGGGGCTTGTGATCGGTCACAATGGTGAAAGGGCGGCCATAGAGGAAATCGTGGAACTTTTTCGTTCCCGCGATTATGGCAAGCGCCTCCCTGTCTGTTTGGGCGTAATTCCGCTCTGCCTGGGACAGGGATCTAGAGTAGAATGCGACTGGGGCCTCTCTCCCGTTTTCCAGCACATGGCACAGCACCGCCCCCACCCCCACTGGGGACGCATCACATATCAGAACCACCGGTCTCTTGGGGTCAAAATGGGTTAGAATAGCGTCAGACGCTAGGAGTTGCTTCAGTTCAACGAATGCCCTCTCTTGATTCTCGCCCCACTTCCACGCCTCGTCTTTCTTAAGTAGCTTGTGCAGTGGCTCTGCCACTGATGCCTTCCGCGGTAGGAAGGAGTGGTAAAAGTTTAAGAGCCCTAGAAACGATTGCAATTCGGGCTTAGAGGTGGGGCGAGGGGCATGTCGAATGGCGGCTACCTTTGATTTGGAGGGTTTGATCCCCTCGGGGGTTACCCGGAAACCTAAGAACTCAACCTCTTTGGCAAAGAAAACGCATTTGTCTCGCCGCAACCTCAACCCCGCCTTTTCGAACACCGCCAGCACTTTGTCCAGCCTCTCAGCCAGCTCCTCCTCGTTTCCCCCGGTTATCAACACGTCATCAAAGTATGGCAAGACCCCCTCCAAACCCTTTAAGAGGCGTTCCACGAGTGACTGGAAAATACCGGGCGCCGAGTTCACGCCGAACTGTAGGCGCGTCACCTGGAACGCCCCCTTATGAGTGACTATCGTTTGCGCAGCAGCCGCAGCTGGGGTTACAGAGAGTTGCTGATAGGCTTGCGCAAGGTCAAGTTTGGCGAAACACTTTCCCCCGTGTAACCTGGCCAACAGATGGCTGACTACCGGCACCGGATACGCATTTGGGCGGATCGCCTTATTTATGGTGCACTTGTAATCAGCGCAAATGCGAACCTCCCCGTTGGCCTTTAGCGCAGTTACAATCGGAGTTTCCCACTCCGCGGAATCAACAGGAACAAGTATCCCCTGGCCCACCAATTTGTCCAGTTCCGCCTCTATCTTTTCTTTGAGTGCGAAAGGCACTCTGCGTGGCTTGAGTCTGATAGGGCGGACCTCCGGGTTCAGGTCGAACGCTACTGGGGGTCCCTTGAACTTCCCAAGTCCTTTCTTGAAAACTTCGGGGTGCGCGTCACACACCTCCTGTATTGGGTCAGTCCCGACGGCATGCACCCCCCCAATGAACAAGCCCAGAGGCTTGAACCATTGAGTTCCTAGGAGGCTGCAACTTCCCCCTTTGAGAACGACCAGGGGCAGTTCCGCGGCGTGTTGCTTGTATTGGACCTTAAAATTTCCAACCCCCAAAACCGGAATGCTATTTCCCTGCACGTCCCGCAGCGTGGACCTCAACGCTTTGAGCTTAGGGCGCACGTGGGGAGAAATTCCCAAAAACTCCCGCTGGGACATAATTGAGTATGAAGAACCCGAGTCTATCTCCATCCTAACAGGGGCCCCTTGCACCAGTACCTCAACAAAATAACGTGGGTGTCCTAAGGACACGCTGTACACGGGGGTCTCGTCGCTGCTGTCGTCGGAGATGCGGCCCACGCCGTCCTGCTTCCTCGCGGGCCGGGCGCCCTCCTTGGTCTTCGGCGGCCGGTCCGATGGTTTTCCCTGGTCTCTACGTCGTTGTCTGCAAACCTTGGCGATGTGACCCCGGCGTCTGCAGTTGTGGCACTCGGCCTTCCGGAACGGGCACTTGATGCGGTCGTGGGTTGCTCCACAGCCATCGCAGCGGCGGCCGTCCTTCCGCACCTTCCGGACGTCCTCATCATCGCTACTCTCCGTGGAAGACTTCGGCGTGCGCCTGGCTGCCTGCACCGAGGCCGGGGCCTTGTCGGGCTGCGGGGGTCTCTCTCTGAACCCCTTAACTCCGGCCCTCGTGGCTTCCGCAGCCTGGGCCACCTTCACGACCTCGCGTAGCGTCGGCGGCGGCTCTTGGTTCATCAGTTTCCGTTGAACCTCTTCATCCCACAGGCCGCACAGCAAACGGTCCCTGAGGGTGATTTCGAGGTTTTCCCACTTGCATGGGCCGGCGGCCAATCTTAGGGCTGCTGCAAAGGCGGCGATGGACTCACCGGGCGCTTGAACTCTCTTCCAGAATGCGTCTCGAGCCGAAAACATCGAGACCGTAGGCTGGAAATGGTCTCGCATCACCTTTAGAAGCTGTTTGGCCGTCAGCTCGCTCACTTTCTTCGGGGCTACCAGGTCCACCAAGACTCGCTTAGCGGCGTTTCCCAGCATCCGAGTGAGGATGGCCCTCTTCTTCCCCTCATCTGTAATGTCGGACACCACCAGCGTATCCTGGAAGTCCATTTCAAAGAGCTCCCAGTCTTCCGGCTTGTTGACATCGAAACCGGCATGTGTCTTGGTCTCGTGGGAAGCCATATCCCATCCTCGTCGCCAATTTAGTGTATGAAAACCAAGACAGAGGAACAGCCGAAGGATTGGCTTAACACATCTTTATTGCATGAGTGGTCAGAGGGAACATGAGGTAATGGCGGATGAGCAGCTCAATATATACGGTGGTTATACATTTGAATGTGGCTCCACGACAGCCCATTGGCTACCGTTGGCGTGACGTCATTCTTGGTCACGCCCTTCTTGTCCAGGTGAGGTAGTGGCGGGAACCTTCCCGCGCTATCGCTCTTTGGTGATTTATGACCTGTGAGCTGGGCGCTCGCTATTGCCACCGGGTGGTCATTAGCTCGCGTCCTGATTGGAGCGGGTTACATTGAAGTATGGTTTAAAGGCACAGTATGACGAAACACAATGCATAGACTTGAACACAACACATGTAAAATAAATATTCCATCCACTGAAAGTCTTTGTTATTTGCAAGTGCTAAGGCAAGTAGACCAAGATCTTAACCTAATAACAAGTCAACCTTCTGCTATTTCATTCAGACAGTGCATAAATAATGCCCCCCACCCTCACACACAATTTATAAGGAGACTGCTGTGAAGGGTCAGAAAGTACTATTAAATAAAACATATTCTATTTTGTCAAGCGTTTGACCATTCATTGATCCCAAAAATGTTACAGGAGTGGCCAACCTACAGCCCGTAGGCCAGATCCGGAGCATTGTGAGGACCCCGCTGTTGGAAGGAACGGAAATGTGCTGAAAATGCACCAGAAGCACTGAAAACGCTCTGAAAATGGCTAAAAATGGGCCACCTTCTCTCCCGCCACCACAGGAAGCAGCAAAAACAGCCATGAATGCACCCGCCCCCACTACCAGAAGGGACGGAAGCAGTGAGAGGAACCATGCCTATTGCCCCATCAGCTGTCTGAGGGGGCCTGATCTGGCCCATGGCATGAAAAGGTTGGCCACCCCTTGTTAAAAAGGGGAATGTTTTTATTCAGTCTATCACAGTAGAAGTCTCTATGCTTTTTGATATTATATTTGAAGTTGATGAAAAAAATGTAAAAGAAGGGTCATTACAAGACATGTTAATCTCATCTGTCAAATCTTAAAATGACATTTAAAGGAGAAACTAGCTGTTACACAGATCACAGGGTGGCTAGTCAAACTAGCAGTCACAAGTCTGTATGGAAATACAAGCTTTTGAGGCAAAATGCATGGACTGGCTAACACCCAACATAAAAAATTTCTGACAGAAGAGTTACAGTGGCTGATTCTATGTTTTGAATTTTAGACCACCATGCTAGTCCCTAAAGCAGGGATTCTCAACCTGTGGCCCGTGGGCTGGATGCGGTCCACTGTGCCATTTCATGTGCTCCCCACTGCCTCCACCACACCAGGAAGTGCCATGTGGTGTAGGAAGGCCAAATGGCCATCTGGCCCCCAAAGCTGTCTGAGGGAGCATGATCTGGCCCCTGACTTTAAAAGGTTGAGAACTCCTGCCCTAATGGGAGAGACCATCATATCCCTTCTGCCCCGTCTCTTGAGGAAAGCCCCATCTGGGGTGCCCAGAACAATCCCTGATTAATCCTATCTGATCAGGCTGAAAGCCACCTCTGGGATGGCCACTGAGAGTTGTTGATCCTGCCTCTTGGAATACCTTGTTCTGGAAATGAAGTATATATCGCTTTTTAAAAAAATCTTCTGCATGTTGAAAACATTTATTTTATATTTTTTGTTGAGGCTTTATATGCCTTTTTAGATCAGCCTTATTAATCATGTGCAAAATTTGACACATACAGACAATTACTTTTTTGATGTTGTATGAGTAGAACAGGGAAGGCCAAACTTTTTGTGCTGTGGGCCTGACCATGCCCCCTAGACAGCTGATCAGGCCAGTCATGTGGTTCCTCCCACCAGAAGTAGAAGTAAAATTCACCCACACCCGTGCATGTGCAAATACTGCCATAAAACATGTCCACGACTGTCATCAATGCATTTACGACAGCCACGGGTGCATTTTACAGAAGCAATTGTGCAAGTGCTGGTGCTTTTGTGCATGCGCGGGGTGCATCCGCTGCCGGTAGTGAAAAGGACCTGCAGGCCAGAGTTCGGCCACCCCTGGAGTAGAATATGCTCTTATCTGACACCTTGATAGTGTCAAGAATGGATATACTGTACACATTTTTAAAAGTACCCCTAGCTTTTCCTGATCTGCACAAAATATTTACTATAATGCATAAAGAACAAATTGATTTTCTTCTAAAATTCATTGATATGCTTCAGTAGCAAATGTTTATTTGCAATATGATCTCTAATATCACTTCTTTTTACCAAATTCATGTCAAACCTCTGCCATTTCTTGTCCCATGTAGTAACATCTTTGCCTTAACATTTTAAGTATTACTTTGTTTACTGCTACAATCTTTGCTATGTCATTTTTAGGAACCGGAATGTATATGCAACATTTCCATCCTATAGGCCAATCTTGTATTGTGTTATCCACAGTTAACTTAGTTGCAAGCTTTTAGGTCCCTCTCATTTTGTGAATTCTAATGTGAAGGAGAGGCAATTCTGAGCTTTGTTTTTGCTTACTGTCAAGGAGGATTAAGGTTTAGCTGCACTGTTTTGGGCTGTGTCAGGTATGCTTCCTGTTCAGATATTTAGATGAAGTATCCCATCATGCGCTAGATATTTGTTATGTTACTAGATAGAAGATCTATCTATCTTTAGCAGAAGGCTAAATGAGGCTCCATCAGGACCTGGAAGAGCTCTGAAGCCATAAGTAAAAGTCTCCCTTACTTGAAAGCCAACTCCATTTACAGCCAAAGATCCAGCACTGTCTGCATGTGCAGACATTTCCATGGTCATGTGCCAGGCATGACTAGACACCAGAGCATGCAGAATGCTGCTATTTCCCCCCACTGAGGTGGCACCTATTTATCTATTTGCAATCTCTTGCTTTTGAACTGCTAGTTTGGCAGGAGTTGGGACAGAGATGGGAGATCACTCCATCGCGCAGCACTCTGGTCTCAAACTGCTGACCTGCTGACATTCCGCTCCTCAAGCTCAGCATCTAAACCAATAAGCTACTGTGGAAGCCATACTGGCTGGTAAATTTGAAGATGTATCATTCAAAAAAGAAACTTTTCAAAATTCTGGACTCCATTGGAATATCTGTCTCAGTCATGAAGACACAATGAGGTATCTCTTGGCTGCATAAATGGACGTGGAAAATGAATTTGTTCCCTTTGCAGTTCTCTATAAAATATTGACTAAACTGAAGCTATTATACTTTAGACATATTGTGAAAAAAGGCTCACTGGGAAAAACAATAATATGAAGAAAATTGGAAGGCAGTAACAGAAGAACTGGCATGTTAGAGATTGAGTCAGTAAAAGAAGCCACATATTGTACTTGAGCAGCAGTTAATCAATGGACTTTTACAGGCCATTAATTCATTAATTCGCTACAGGTTAAGAGCATAAAAACAACAATGAAAACAGCAGTTCTGCTCCTTCTGAGACTGGAAAAGGGAGAAGAACATCTTGCCTCAGATATTACCTTCTCGGGCTAATGGCACCAGTGTTTTAGTGACTCAGAAGACTTGGGTTCAGTTCCCAGCTAAGTGAGTAACTTTGGGCCAGGTTCTACACACTCAGGCTAACCTATCTCACAGGATCATTGTGAGGAGAAAGTGGTGGTGAGGAGAATCAGGTATACCATCTTGAGTTCACTGGAGGAAAGTTGGGATCAACATGCAACTAATAAACAAAATTAATAGTTTTGACCTTTATCAGAGGCAGACAACATTCTGTGTACATCCAAAAATGCATACAGTGGACCCTCGCTTAACAAATTCAATGCGTTCTCTGGGACCTTTTGTACTATAAAAAGTTTGTGAAGCGAATTGAATGCAATTTCCCATAGGAATGCATTGGAAACCAAAATTTGATAACCAAAACATGGTTTCCCATAGGAATGCACTAGAAACCAATTAATCCATTCTAAAAAAAATTTGTTAACTGAGCCACTATTTTCTATTTGTTATGGAAATGTTGTGTTAAGCGAGCCATTTGTTAAGGAAGGGTCCACTGTATAATGAAAACTGTACCTCAGTAAAAAGGAACTGCATTAACATTTGTACATTTTATTAAGAAAATTGTCAAAAGCTGAGATAGGAGAGGGCATCCTTTCAACTTGGACTCTTGCTGCCTTCTGTTTCTTAACTCCTGCAGTACATTTGATGGAAGCAAAATTGCTCCCAGCAAAAGGAAGCTCTCCCAATAGCATAGGTGTTGCATCAGGTGACCCTGCTGTTGGTAGCTTGGAAAGGGCTTACCCAAACTGCTGACGCATCTCAAATTCAAGTTCAAGGAGCCATTTGGCAGCCCCTGCAGTGTCCACGTGCCAGCTGCCTGCCTCTCGAGGCTCCCTAAGCTGGGATAATTGAACATTGTTCAGTTACTGAATTGACGCTCTGTAGGTCTGCAGGCTGCTGCCGTATAAGCGAACTGATTAACATGCAAGCAGCTAAAGGAAGGAGCAGGTCAGGGAAGGTCTTCTCTCCTGTAACCAGAGCCTCTTGTGAGTGCCAGGGAAGGAATGTCCCTGTGGCGCATTTCCCTGTTTCACTGCGTCGGAGCCCCTGGAAGTGCAAGCTGAAAAGTCTACAGCTCAAAATTTCACACCAAATTTGCCACTGCCTGTTGCACAGTGAAAGAAAGGCTTGTTCTCTCATTGAGTGTAAGCTCTGGAAAAAGGCAAACACAAGGCCAGGGGTGCGCAAAACTATAGTCCATGGGCCAGATCTGACCTGCTGCACCAATTAATCTGGCCTGCAGTGCCCTCGTCACTCCTGGAAGCAGAAGTAAAATGTGCATGTGGAGAACGCTGCTGTAGATGACCCACGGCTGTCGTAAACCACATGAATCAGGTACAGTTGCAAACTAGCTTCATAACTTGAGAAGAGAGATCTTAGGGAACTGCTTCCAGTCAGAGTGGAAAATACTGGTTTAGATGGAGATGGGTTTATGGCATCAGAAGGTTCGCATCAGTTCACCAGAACCAGTAGCAGAAATTCTGGCTAGCCCCACCCATCCAAGTTTTGAAATAAAGTAGTCCTAATTTGGGTGCAACACAGGGCTTCCCCCCTGGCCATGCCCACCATTTTTGGAGCCCACCAATGTTCATGGCTATACTAAATTTCAAGGACATATTTAAAATTCAGACGAATTGTGCTGATTCTCTGGTAATTATTTATGCTATCAACTTCTTTGTCATTATTCCTCCTCCTCTCTCTCTTTCTATCTCTCTCATGCAGGGTGGCCCATAATTCCCTACCTAGCCCATAAGAGAGTAGGGCTCTGCTGGGGGAGGGAGGAAGTGCTCCCATTGGACTGCTGGGCTGAGGGGCAGGGTGAATCCTGCGGAGACAGCATGTGTAACCACAGAGAGGTTCAGTCCAAAAGATGCCATGAGAAAACCCTCAAATGGAGTTTTTGTTTCAAGATATACTTGTGATCAAAAATATATTGAGGTGGGAGATAACAGACCAATCAACCCCATTATCCAATTTTGACCAATGTTATCCCTGGATCTTCCTCCTGCTCCAATGTGTAATAATGTTGGAAATTCCTTAATAAGTCCTGTTAAAATCTCCAGATCATTTTCAATTAGTTTCCCTGAGTGATACCCATTCCTTTAGAGCAGTGTTTCCCAACATGGTGCCCATGCCCCATAGGAGTATTTCAATTACCAGGAGCCTAAGTCAGTACATTGGCTGTTCAGTGCTTTGGGGCATTGACTTTGGCTTCTGGGAATTGAAGTCCAAAAATCAAAGGTTGAGAAACACTGTTTTAGAGTGAATATCTTTGTTTCATCCTCCTGCAACTTTGCATAGACAAAGTACAGCCCTCATTCTTACTTCTCTTTCTGAAAGAGAACACTTTTCAAACACTGAGGGCTTCAATGAAGGGAGGATAATGGGAGCTGGAGTCAATCTGGGCTAAGAAACTCTGAAGATGTGCATTATGATAAAATGTGTATTAAAGTTTTAGTAAACAAGAGCATGAGAAAAACAGTTAACATGATTACATGAAGTCTTTCTGAATAGTGATTTAATCATGATTATTTTGATTTAATGAAAATCCATCCTGATGGAAAACAGTTCATGGAGTGTTGCATAATTAATGCCTAACAGCACATCCATAGTTGCATTTTTTGGAATAGTAGCCATGTTAGTCTGTGTTTCAAGCATACCAGAGAGTAAATAAAACAAAAACATTGTAACTAACCAATCACTCTTTATCTGAGGTATATAAATTGATGCCATGAAGTCTCACTCCTATGTCTGATGAAGTGGACTTGATCCACGAAAGCTAACATTAAAATACAGCCGTTAGTATTTGAAGCATATACATAGTGCATGCAGAGTGTTAAAAATTCCCTACATACAGTAGCTCAGCAACCTTTAAGCAAAACCAGCAATGTGTGTTGTTGATACATACCATCAAGCTGTTCCAATTTATAGCAACTCTATGAATCAATGACCATCAATACATCCTACCATTAACAGCCCAGCTCAGATCTTGTACATTAAAGCCATGGCTTCCTTTCATGAGTCATTTCCCTGCTTTTTCTTAGAGAATGCCCACCCAGAGTTTAATAAGGCATGGTATGTTTTAGTCTATGAGCAGTTTTAGTGTCATAGTCTTAAATGTAAGAGTCATTATGGGAGGAGATGGAAAGAAATATAATTAATCTCCCTTATGTTGATTTTTGTGACTGTATAGTGAATGACAGGCTGCTAGTTAAACTGGACAAAAACGAGACCTAATTAGAATTTTCTCCCTTCATACCTGCAGATTAGGTGGTTCTTTACAACCCTTTGAGGCAACCTAATTGATCGTATCAAGGGTAGTCTCCCATTTTGAGACAGTTTCTCTGCTGTCATAACCTGCTTTGTGGGATGTGACATGGTACAAAATTATGTTCTAATAGGCTCAGATTGAGTTTAAACCTAGCCATAGGCCCCTTGTGAATGGAGCAAGTAGAGAATCCCCCTACAAGAAGTCAAAAATGAAGGGGTCCCTGCTCAGTCTATGCATTGTCCCAACTTAGCTCTGTTGAGTTTATACTGAAAGTTCTCTTTGTTGCCTTTAGCATTCACACCCAAACTCCATTCCTAATATATCATTCCCTTCCATTTCCAGACCACACATATATGGTGTCAATCTATACAGCAAGAGAAATGTGAAGCAATATAGGAAAAAGCTAGAGAGTAAATTTGGGAAAGACCCCTTGAATGTTAATCTAGTTTTGGTTAGTAGGCTGTCCAGGGAATATTCTAATGCAATAAAAGATGTAAATGGAACATGCAACATAAAATTGATCATATTCAGCCTCTTCTTGAGGAAACTAATTTAGCAACAGATAATTTAAACAATTATAGACTTGTCACTAATATTCTGTTCCTTGGCAACTCATATTTTTCCATGTCTCTTGTTTCAATAGAGTAATACAGGACAAATAGTACATTTCAGTTCACATATACTGCATGCCACTTATAGGGAACACCCCAGGCCATAAAAGACAAAGACTGCTATTGCTGCTGCCAGCTATCCTATCTTCCTTAAGATGAACAGACACACTGCAAGAATAATTATTGAGAAGAGAAGACCAGGGCTCGCTCATTACAATCCAGATCTAAACTCTGGAGTAAATTTGGGCTCCAACTGTAGTGATCTATATTATCAGCCTAGAACAGTGGTGACTAACCTTAGCACTCCAGGTGTTCTTGGACTTCATTTACCAGAAGCCATGATCAGCACTCCTGCTGATCAGGGCTTCTGGGAATTCAAGTCCAAGAACACCTGGAGTGCCAAGGTTGGCCACCACTGGCCTAGAAGAATGGGGTACACAGAAAGAGCCTCCTCAAAGATTGCAGTATCCTTGAGCCACAATAAAGCGTACCCTGGTAACGGCAACCTTGTGTTGCCATCTAATCTTTCTCACACTAGGTCAGGTGAAGGCAATTGCAGAATGAACTCACCAAAGGGTGCCTTCATTTTGACAGTTTCATATCTGGCCTAGACATGGAAAAAGAAGAAGAAGAAGCCTAGAAGAATTATTTTTTTCATCCCACCCCACAGTTTCAAACTTCCATCAGTGTAACACAGGAGAAATTGGCTCTCTAGATGCACATATCTCAACATTCCTCACAGCTGGCTATGCTGGGGAGGGCTGATGATAGTTGGAGTCTATTAATGCCTGAGACAGTATATTTCCTCCCACCCAGTTGTAAACCCTACCCCAGAGCAAAAAGTTAGATCAAAAATATTTCCACATCTCT